>JANHAO010003480.1:0-26113 GCA_026873985.1 Saraca asoca
CCGTACTCGCCGGTTCTGTGTTACAACTACGCCGTGCGCTTGCGGTTATTTTTAAAACGTGCAGTACTTTGCAGCTACATCAACTTCTTATTGGGCCTTGGCCAGTCTGTTTTGTATAATCTGGAAAATAGCCATAACAAGTTCTAACTTCATGCTGACAAATATTATATAGGCACATCAATATGTTCTGTTTAATTACAAAGAAGTTGATCCAATTTATAAAGTAAGTATCCATATAAGTATCCACATTTCTCACCATATCTTTTAAGGTTACTCAGTCACTGTGTTTTTTTATCTTTGATTGTTGCTTGTAGGGAATTTAAACTATATGTTAAGAGAAAAATAAGGGGTTGAACACATTCCTTTGCTGGACTGCAAAAGATAGCAAAGACTTTGCTAATTGATTCTCTAAATGAGTGAGTTATAAAAGATATTTAATATCGAATTCCTTTCTTTATGCATAGTTTTAGAAGATAATTTTCTGCTTAGAGGTTTTCATGGATAACGTGGCTAGTAAAGTGGTCCAAATTTTCATAAACACTCCCAGACTTCATAAATTAAATATCATAGAAAGGAAACATAAGCATGGAAATGGGATACTACCAGACTTAAATAGAATTATTAGTGAAGATAAACATATGTAACAAATTCGGTAGAGACAATAAATATCTACTTATCAAATCATAAACATACTAGTTACTCCTTGTCCACTTCCCATCCTAGTAAACTGTCAATCATTCCTTTCTTGGTGGCTGCATTACAAAAATGGAAAATTAAATGGAAGACTACAAATAATTAGGAAATTGTTGTCTTGATTTCTTTTCTCATTTACAAAAATGTAACTTGCATATTTGTGATTTTCAAACATTTGTCTTGGAACAATGAAATGATAGTAGGACATGAGAAAGATTACAACTTATATTTACTTGTCAAAAAAATGATATACAAAAAGATTGCAGCTTGCGTTTCTAGTTTACTTACTTTATACTTGCTTTCGTTTTCTATTTTGATTGGTAGCTTGATAGTTTGAGGGAAGTATACTTAGTAGATATTAATGTTTCATGAATAATTGTATTGTTAGGATGATGTTGATGCTAAAGTTAATATTGAGGATCAATTTTCATCTATAAATGCAAGAAGATCTTAAGGAAGGAGTAATGCCACTGATTGTGCCCAATATTTTTAATTTTGATTATCTTTTGTTCATGTTTGGAATAGAATACAAAAGATAATGTTTATAACTTCAAAAGGAATAATGTTTGGAATGATTTGCATTTTATTTTACAGGAATAAAATGGCCAAAAATAGAATGACCCAAAAAACTTTTTTTAAAAATGCAAAAAAAAATCTACCAATGGTTACATAACGCTACAAATTTAAATTGAAAAGTTTTTAAAAATAATAGTGGTGGCTACATAACCCCCTTCAATTTAAATTGAAAAATTTTTAAAAAATAATAACGGTGGTTGCATAACCTTACCATTTTAATCTCAAAATTTTTTCCAAGCCAAACAGAGGCGGTTAACAGCCGAAAAATCAACTGCCACTAATTGGTCTATATAGGACTCTAGTAATTATACATAACTGTCACTAATATTAACCCTGCTCCTTGTATTCTAGTGATTTTCATAACCATCAGCATTATACTTGACAGTAGTTCAAGCCATCATTATATCCAATACTTAAACCATCGCTATTTTAAACATTTTTTTTTGTAGTGGAATAATTTGTTATAAAGCTTTGCAACCAAGTGATGCCAAAAATTAAATTTCTTTCCACCATGAAATATTATACTTGGTGTCATTCTTACATATATATGGAAATTGTCATGAGGCAATGTTTGGTTTGTCAAACTTAGAAGGATCAAAATTAAGGAAATCAAATCCATTTGCTGAAAAACCACAATACTATATTTGATAATGTACAAATACGCTTACAAGTCCCTAAGGAAATAAAATAGACAAAAAATAGAAAGAGTATTTATTTATTTATAGTAAAAAAAAAAAATTAGCTCCTTACAGAAGTACAATCCAGCAAATCTCACTCTATCTCACCAATCACCAACCTCCAAAATTTTCCTCCTATAATCTCACTCTTTTTGCAAATTAACACACTCAACTCAGAGATGAATGGGTACTCAAAAATTTAATACAATTATTAAGTCTAAATCACGTGCTCTGCAAGGTTAATCTAAATTATTTCAGTAATTAAATTTTATGTTTATATATTATAATCAAGTCTCAAGTCTAATTGAAATGAAATTTATAATTTCCCTAATTTATATATAATATCACAAGATTTGTAAAATTTGTGAAATATGGTATCAATTAGATTTGAAATTTAATTGTCATATATAAATATCAAATTTAACTACTTAAACTAATTTTTTAGGTCATTAATAAATATCTTTCAACAATTCTAATGCTTCGAAGAAAAAGTGATTTTTGTAAGGCAACAAAAAAAAATCAGAAGACACCGTAAAAAATGGCAATACGCCAAGTAAATGTTGAGCAAATTTGGCCATGGGAAGAAGGGGAAAGAAAGGGGAAAAGAATGAGAACTTGTAAACAAAGTATGAAAGGTTTCAAGATTTGAAAACTGAGAGAACAGAACTTCAAAGCGTGTAGAAGAAGATTGGAAAAAAAAAGAAAAAGAAGGTTGAAGAGGAGGAAAATCTTAAGACAACATGGGGTGCTATTGCACCACTAATAATATGTTTGGAATCAATTTTTATAAAATTTAATATATTTCATTTCAATAAAAATGTTTTGAATTCATTTTCAAATAAATTTTAATAGTTGAAAATAATGTCAAAAATAATAATTTCAATTCATTTATAAAAAAAATCTTGTTTAAAATATATTAAAAAATACATAAAATTTAATTAAAAATAGAATTTGATAGTATCATAATAAATAAATATTATAACGAGGTTATATTTATTAATATAACAAGTATTTTATGTCAAATAAAATGAATTCTAGTAAAATCTTTGATAAATTTAATAGATTTCATAATATATAAATATAATTAAAATATAAATTATAAATGAAAAGAGATGAATTCTTATTAATTTTATTGTATACAGAAATTAGCCTCGCAAGGATGAGCCCTCGAGTGCAATGAAGACCAAGTCCCGCGCTTCAGTGAGCAACAACAGCAAAAGCAATTCCGAGTGCCAAGCCCTGCCTCGCTCATCGCATCACAACGACGCTGCGAGGAGGTTCGGATACATCCCGCGAAATAACATCCCCTACAAGGGACGGACCAGCGAAGAGATTACAAGACTAGATCTTCAAAGCGACCAGTAACTCCGCTCACGATCGCCTTCTCGCTACAACGACACTTAGCACGCTACAGCAGAACCCGTGATGCGTCCAGGCACAGACTTCCCTGTTTGGAACATCAAGCAGCAGACGTAAGTCCACCGTCAGCCTGGGGGGACCGTCCAGTAACCTACTTTCTGCAATAGCCAAATTGTAGCCCTTTTTGTTATCTTTTCCCATTTATTGCTTGATATAATACAACTGTAGCTTGTAATTAATGCATGTAACCCCTCCTTCCTCTATAAATAGGCTCACATTATTAAGAAGAGAGAGAGGACAATCTTGTAAGCAGAAACTCTGCAAATTGTTTGATACCAATAAAATCCCTATTGTGGATGTAGGGTCCGGTGCCGCTCGGATTTGGCTGAACCATGTTAACTCCAGTGTCTCCCCTTCCGCTCTTCCTTTCTCCTTTGTTTTATATCTGAATCGGACGTAGGTTAGAGATCCCGGAGAACCCCCTCCTTCCGCCCCGTTGGCCAGAGTTTAGAGCACGACCAAAATCCGACGTCAACATTTTGGCACCGTCTGTGGGGATCTCATCTATTCCGATTCATTCCTGCCACAATGACCAAAGGAAGAGTCACCATAGCCTTGAATACGTGCCCCTATCCTTCGGATGGCCGTGTCGACAACAGACTCGTCTACTGCTCCTATCATTAGAGCAGTCGCTGGTATCTTTCCAACCAGCTCAGTGCAACCGGTCCTCGCCACTAATGGCGCCGATGGACCACAGACCTGGCTCCAATGTCAAGAGAAACTTGAGCATATGATTGGAAAACTGACTAAAGCATTCACGTCATTAGCACAAAATCTGCGAAAACAAGCTAAAACCCAACGCCCGGGCCATCCAAACCAGGGCAGTACCCCAGTTTATTGCTCGCAGGAGCAGACCCTGAGTCGTGACCCTCGAAACGTCAGAGACCAAAGTGTCTAGCAGTCGCTCAGTCAACCCTCAGAGGAGTGGGACCCGCTAGTCAGGGAATTGTTTCAAAAGATGACTCAATTGGAAGAACACATTCAAGCCTCGGATGATCGATCTCGTTGCGGGGAGCGATCGCCACTTTCTGAGGAGATCGAAGCTCGAGCTCTCTCTCTCAAACTTAAAGCCCCCACGATCCCGTTGTACAATGGGGATTCTGACCCATATGACCATCTGGACGTGTTCAATGTTCATATGGATCTACAGACAGCTGATCCCCTTATTAAGTGTCAGGTTTTCCCATCCACATTGGGAGGTGTGCCTCAGACTTAGTTTAGAAGTCTCCCAAATTGCTCAATTGGCAGTTGGGAAGACTGTCAACAGAAATTCATCGGCCAGTATCGGGCACTCAAGAGGCAGCTCGTCCCCCCTTATCACCTTGCTATGGTCTTTCACGCAAACAAGAATCACTGAAGGACTATATCGCTTGATTCAGACTTGAAGCCAATTCGATGGAAAATCCATCCGAAAAAACTATGTTAGCCACCATCTCCGCGGGACTTCGCAAAGATGGAAAGCTAAACAAGAATCTGTATAAATCCCCAGTGAAGGATCTCATCAAGTTTTACGAATGGGTTACAAAGTAGATCAAATGGGAGGAGATATTTGGCCCCAAAAAACCTGATAAGAAGGATGAAAAGGCCAACTTCTGTCGCAGCAAGTGGAGGAATGACATGGATCAAGGTGACCCTTCCACCGAGCGAACAGCCAACAAGTCTAAAAGGCCCAAGGGTGGATGGTCCCAGTATCCTAATCGTTATGAACAGTTCAGTGTCCTGTCAGATTCTCAAGATAGGATCTTCATGATAGAAAGGGACAAGGAAGATTTTGGGGCACCCCCGCCCTCTAATATCCCTTACAGACGGAGAAACCAGGAAGAGTTTTATGCCTTTCACAACGAGGCTGGTCACAGCACATCAAATTGTCGGGCCCTCAGGGAGGCAATCGAAGATTTAATCAGAAAAGGACGCTTAAAGGAATACGTGGTGCGACCCTCGACACGACATCCCCAATCATCTCGACACAATGCCAACCAGGAGCTGGCGGGCTCAATCCAAATTATATACTGACGTTGTATTTTAAATTTCAGGGTGAATATAAATGTGACTATTTTGCTAAAAGCTGTTTGCTAATCTGCATGATGTCAATTTCTTCTTTCTTGCTTTTAAGAATTTACAAGTTCGCAGCTCTCGTGTGGCCAATCTCCCAGAATTTCGAGGAGGATTTCCTTGCCAACTATAACTTTTGGTCTAGTTTAGGCCCCCCTGGAGCTCGTTCCAGAGAAGAATTGATGAACATGTATCCAGCGTAGCTACGGGCGCGCTAAGACGTGGAGACGTTCAAAATAAACTCATTTATCCAGCGTAGCTACGGGCTCGCTGAGACGTGGAGACATTCAAAATAAAATCATTTATCCAGCGTAGCTGCAGGCTCGCTGAGACGTGGAGACATTCAAAATAAACTCATTTATCCAACGTAGCTGTGGGCTCACTGAGTCGTGGAGACGTTCAAAATAAATTCATTTATTTGGCGTAGCTGTAGGCTTGTTGAGACGTGGAGACATTCAAAATAAACTCATTTATCCAGCGTAGCTGCAAGCTCACTGAGGCGTGGAGATGCTCAAAACATACTCATTCAGTTAGCACAATTTCGTGCCCACTAAGGTGCGAAGGCACTAAAACACAAAAGAAGGGGGACACTCAACACTAGTGTAACCCTCACTGAAGCATAAAGAATTGACAAATCAATTATTCACTCAGAGCAACAGGATCTCGTAACTCCCATACATTCTTTCTCTTACACTCACGACAAGTTGAGCAGTCATAAAAAACACCATCGATTGGCAAAAAGAGAAGCTTTATTAATCATTAGAAGTTTACATACAGTGATGCATGGAGCACCCAATTAAAGGTAGTCGAAAGAAGGAAAGACTCATGCAGCAGAAGGCCTCGCCTAAACAAGATAAAATTACATCAAAGAAAGAAGCATGAAAATAATGGCAAAAAGCTCTGTGACCCAGCACGACCATTCCGACTAGAACGGAAGGATGGATACTGAGTTTGCACCTGCAGGAAGGACGTTAGTTCCCAGTTCCTCCTACTTATTTCCTCCGACGTAGGCCAAGGGCAATTCAAAAAGTCGTAGCCACCTTGCCAGGGTGCTGCTCCACAAGCAACAGCCGGAGGAGGTGGCCCGGAGTCAACACAAGATCCCCCAGGAGCACATCTGGCGAATCCTGCGGCAGAGCCACGTGCAACAGGCTATCCATGTCCCCCGCCACTCTGGAACAGGCCATCCATGTCTCACTAAGCTTCATTGGAAGCCAAAGCACCTAGAAAATAATGGCCCTTCAGTATCCTTCATCGAAGTTTCTCTGGGACGAAAGGAAAGAGTGCCCCAAGCTATAAATAGACCCGCTTAAGCCTTTGAAGAATCTAGAGAAAATATGATCTGATCTTCATCCAACGGTTCGAAACGAGTGGTAATACCACACCAACGGCCAAAAATGGAAAACAGGAGAAAGCATGGCCTAAGGCAAAGTGGGAAGACATTTGACAAGACATCTCAGTTAAAAAGGACATTGGTTGGAGATACGAATCAAGCCTCAAAAACTTATAACTCCCGGTCTGCTAAACAAATCGAGAGTTAGAGGGCTTATGTTGTATACAGAAATTAGCCTCGCAAGGACGAGCCCTCGAGTGCAACGAAGACCAAGTCCCGCGCTCCAATGAGCGGCCACAGCAAAAGCAATTCCAAGTGCCAAGCCCTGCCTCGCTGTTGCATCACAATGACGATGCGAGGAGGTTCGAATACATCCCGCAAAATAACCTCCCCCACAAGGGACAGACTAGCGAAGAGATTACAAGACTAGATCTTCAAAGCGACCAGCAGCTCCGCTCAAGATCGCCTTCTCGCTACAGCGACACTTAGCTCGCTACAGCGACACTTAGCTCGCTACAGCAGAACCCATGACGCCTCCAGGCACAGACTTCCCTGTTTGGAACATCAAGCAGCAGACGTAAGTCCACCATCAGCCTATGGGGACCATCCAACAACCTACTTTCTGTAATAGTCGGATTGTATCTCTTTTTGCTGTCTTTTCTCATTTATTGCTTGATATAACACAACTGTAGCTTGTAATTAATATATGTAACCCCTCCTTCCTCTATAAATAGGCTCACATTGTTAAGAAGAGGGAGAGGACAATCTTGTAAGCAAAAACTCTACAAATTGCTTGATATCAATAAAATCCCCATCGTGGACGTAGAGTCCGGTGCCGCTCGAATTTGGCCGAACCACATTAAGTCCGGTGTCTCCCCTTCCGCTCTTCCTTTCTCTTTTGTTTCATATCTGAACTGGACGTAGGTTAGAGATCCTGGAGAACCCCCCGATTGGCAGGAGTTTGGAGCACGACCAAAATTCGACGTCAACAAATTTAAATTTAAACATCATTTAAAAAGAAAATGATTTCAAAATAATAATAGTTAATGGGTTAATAGAAGTTTTAATTTTTATAGTTTTACTGAATTTATAATTTAATTTTTATAATTTTATTTTATATAATTATATCCTAAATTTTAAAATAATTTAAAATTAAGTTTTCACTGTCAACTTATATTAAATATAAATAATATGATAACTTGGAATGTAGTTAAGATTCATTTTTTCAATTCTTTTATCGTTTTCCATCATTATTTTAGAAAGAAATCAATATTTTTAATTCTTATTAATATGAAGATTTATTTTTCTTTTTTGTAAAGAAAATAATGAAGATAATTTTTTATATGATAATTAAAATTTAATAAATAAAATTTGATAAAATAAACATAATAAGACAATAAAAATAAAATATCAATATATAAGTAAATGAATATATAACACTCCATTAATTAGATTTAATATCAATTGATAAGAATGATTTAATTATAAATAATTTTAAATTTTATGATATAATTATATAAGATAAAATTATAAAGATTAAATTATAAATTTAATAAAATTAGGAGGATTAAAACATTTGTTAATTCATATTTGAGTGAATGACCTGGGAAAGGGCTTAAACAGGACAAGAGTACATGTGGACAGTTCCGGACGGATACGGGACAGCCCGGGGGCTAATCCTTTTTTTCGTCCTTTCTTCTAAGGCCCAACCCAACCCAACGTGGTTGACTTCTTTAAGGGAAAAAAAAAAAGTAGAATCCCTACGCAGCCTCCTTCGGCCAAGCAGAGCAGCTCCACTCTCACCCTCTGTATACGACTGTCCTAATCGTCTCTGTCATTTGGTCACCTCAGGCCTCATTCCTCAGTCCTCAACCCCTCTAGAATAAGCTCAGGCATTCACACACCCTCGCCGACGCCGACGAAGAAGCTGCTGCGACGGCGAGCAAGCTAGCGCTACGATGGCAGCCAAGGCACGCCTTACTGGCTCAGGTTCGGACCGTTCGATTTTGTGTACATGATATAATGCTCTTTATTTTGATTGCATTCTGAAATGTGGGTTTGCTCGCTGCCAAAAAGATTATATGACAAATGAATTCGGTTTTTCTATATGGATAGTATATTTTCCTTGAGGCCTATTAATCAATGGGTAAACGTTGCATGCAGTGTTGGATTTCAGGTAGTTCTATCTAATTTGATTGCTTCTGCATGTGTTTAGTGTGTCAAGGAATTAATGTGGTGCATATCTGTCTGATAAAAAAATATATATTAAAAAAAAAAAGAAAAAACTGAATCTCACTGGAAAGTCTGGAATTGTGTAATATATATGCTTCCCCTATATGGAGCTGATGGGGTATTCATTTCCTTAGCACTGTTATTGGTGAAAAAAGATAGTTTAAATTTTATTTTATATATAATTATTAGAGAGTGATGTAAAGTTTTTTGGTGAGATATCCAATTTCATGAGATCAACTTTTTTATTTTTTAAATTAAAGAAAGAAGGCCTAATTGTTGAATGTAATTTATTTTTGTCAAAAAGGCTTGAAGCATCATTTCCTCTCTGTTAGGTGCATGCAAATATGTTTCGGAGTTATGGTGGAGCAGACAATTGCATAATATGAAGCTATTATCAAATGGGAGGCGATGGGACAGCAGGGCAACGCATTTATTAGTATATCAAACTAGACCATCAGATCCTGTTGATGCTCATTTGCTGGCAGAGATGAAGCAGGTAAGCAATGTGCAATGTTGTTTCCAGTTCCATTGTCTTTGGCTGATTGCTTTATAGTAATTACCAGGTGGTCATTGTTCCAAGGGCTTGTTTTGCATTTTGTCCAGTGTATGCTTTGTTTTCTTGAAAGTTGAAAGTATTTGATGTCTCCAATTATGAAAAAGTGTTTGCTAAGACCTCCAATATGTATTTCTATTAAAAAGAAAAAAAAATGCCAGTATCTATTAAAACGTCTAAATCCAAGAGTTTTGCACTGCCTAGGCCAGATGACTCCTGAGGTATGATATCATAACCGCTTGTGTTTGAAACCCCTTCAGATTTCAGAATAACAGTTGTATTTGTTAAGGACCATTTTCTGATTCAATTTTGAACTGGTAAATTCTTCACCATTAAATTATCTGTCTATTAATCATCATATGAAACTTTTTTCCCCTGATAACATTGAGAAACAGTGTGCAGTCTTGACATCTTCTGGTTACATTGGCTATGTTGAAATGTCCCTACAACCAGAACCAACAAAAAATGTCATTTAGTGAATATTTGGAATTAAACACTGCCAACTGTGGTGATGTATCTTGTGTTGAAATTAAGTTAGTGATAATGATGCAGTTGCTGGGGGTATCTAGATCAGGCAATGTGGCACTATCTACTGCCCAGGAAAAACACATGAGTGAGGTGAGCTAATCAGCCCTTATTCAATTTCATTTACCTGTAGTTCATACTCAATTTTTTCATGGAAAATTCAGTCTTTCTTTAAATTTATTTTTATTTATTTATTTTCAGGGTGTACACAGTCTTGGTGGAGCCAATGGTTTGTCACCTTTGTTTTGTAATTTCATCTTATTGACAATTTAATTTAGGCCATTAATGTACAATATCTACCATTATCTTATCCAAGAATACAGTTTTCCTTTCCCTTTCTGATTGAGGATTTTGAATTTTAAAAATTTGCTGTTGATTTGAATAGACAAATAACTGACTTACCTCAAAAACCATATATTACATATTGGCACCCATGCATGGGTAAAATCAAAGGTGGTAGCTTTATGCTTTTCACATAAATACTGGGAAGGCATGGTTAAAAGTATAATCTTAGACATTGTTTAGTTTATAGTTCTTTTAATAACAAAATTTGCAGGAAATCCCATTCTATTCAATGGATGGGGTACAAGAACATATGCTGCTAATTTTCAGCAAAGCTATCTACTCGGACAAAACCATGGACCTAACTCCATCAGTTCTTCCTTTGCAAGATCCATTTCTTCAAGAGCATCAAACAAAACAAGAGAAAATAAAAATGAGGTTAAATTTAAGATTTGTGCAGTTTTGTGTTTACAATTCCTTCATTCTCTTGTTACTGAACAAGTTGAAGAAGCAGCCTTTCAATTTATAGTGGCTATTACTATTAATTTTGCTATTGATCCATATCTAACTGAATTAAGAGATTCAGTTGAATTAAGGGATGTGATCTATGTTGGTAGAATCCCTCAAATGGATTGAGAAGAGGGACTGGGTTCACAAACAGGATTATCTATCTATTATCTTATTATTGTAAATATGTTCTGCTTCATACAGTTCCACACATGTCCTATATGTGGACCATGTGAATTGTAACGGGGACCTTCAAAGTATGCACTTGATATGGAGATGCATAATAAAATTTTATTCTGCATTAGAATTTTTGGAAATGTCACAAGAACAGTGCTATTTGTCAAATACCTAATACTTTATTTTCCATTTTGACAGACTAAAAAAGACATTTCAACTGTTGAGGATCCCTTTGATTCGCCAACATATAATATTCCAGAGAAGCCAGTGACATTTGCGGAGGGGGCATCCTACAGTGTCATCATTTTGGCAGGGCTTGGAGTTGCAGCTGCTGCTGGATATGCTGTTTTCAAGGAACTCATATTTGAACCCAAAGAGTAACTACTTTATTAATTTTCTTGTTCAATTCATTCTATTTCAATATTTATTTTCTTCTCTTTGACATCACTCTAATTTTTAGAGGTGGGTACCAGGTACAAGATCTATGGCAAAGCTCTCAAAAGAATTCAAGATGACAGTCAGGCGAGTGAAATTCGGCTTTCTTACCCTTTTGATTGAATAAATGTAATTAAGCCTCAAGAAAACCGAAAGGAAGCTTTTTTTTTTTTTTTTTGGCTGGGGAAATCAGATTTTTGAACCTGGCTCTTATTTTTATGTTCACAAGCACTAAATTTGCTCTGTACCAGGCTTTAATGCTCCAACTTTGATTCCTACAACACACACTTTGAGATAGATATATAATTGGGGAAAGAGAAAATTTATGAAAAAATGTTATGCTGTAATTAATACATACAAAGAAGGCAATGTTTCCAGACTATGTTTTGCGAGTGATTTTTTGATGATAAATAAGGGCGTTAATGCTCTAAGTGAAAATTGCTCTCCATTTTATATTTACAAGAACTAGGTTTTCTTTGTACCAGGTCAGAGTGAGGATTGGATCACCAATTACAGGCTATGGTCAAGAGACTAGAAATCGTGCTGCTCGCCAACGAATTCCTAACAGGATATGGACGGATGAAGATGGTGTTGAGCATGTAGAGGTAATCACTTGTTGAAATTAAGGAAATTTTCAGTCATTTTGTAAGTTTTTGCCTTTTTGAGATAATATACCGAAGGACTTAGTTGGAGAGTCAGTATTGAAATCTTTCAACATCAATTGCAAATTTTGCATTTTCTTCTTATTATTCTGGAGGATTCTCTTTGTCTGGCTGATATATTAAATATGAATTGTGGAATGTTATCATTTATGCTTAAGTCTGGCTGATTGGAATGCAGGTTAATTTCTATATACGAGGCCCCCATGGACATGGGAAAGTCTTCTCTGAGATGTTCAAAGACCAGGTGGACAAGGAGTGGAAGTTCACATACTTGGTTGTCGAGATAAGATCACCCTCTCCAAAACAGTTGATGCTGGAATCATATATTCCTACTTACAACACAAACAAGTAGCTTACCTGAAAAAGGTGCCCTCTGTATCATTTCCCAGATTATTCAGTCTTTTAATTCTATCCCTGTTTATGTTGCATAGGAAGATGCCAAGTACCCATGTATTGTGTTCACCAAGCCGTCACATTATCACCATTGGATTATGGACCCTCAGAATAATACAATAATAAGTGATGACTTTGAGAGAGCCGTGTACAGAAAATTGTTGTGTATCATGACTCATATTATAAATGTAGATTGAATTTTCTACAATACATACCAAGTGGTAACTATGGTGCTCCTTGCCTTCCTAGCCTGCAACCCTTGATAAGGATAATCAAAAGTTGTTTGCTCTGTCTTCTGATAGATGTTAGAGTAAGTGTAAGAAATAAAGTACCTTTTTTGACATGGCTTAAGTCTGATTTTACATTGCTTGCTAGTTGGAAAATATCTTTTTAAATACCATTAACTATAATGCTAAAAATATGTGGTGTTTAGTATTTTTCTTCACATTGTCAAATGGAAAATATAAAAAGCTGAAGACTAATAATCAGCATTTTTTTTTATGCAGATGTTTGGTGTTGGCCCAAAACCTGTGGCTTTGTTTTTCAACCTTCAGCATCGGAGGTGAAATGTTGTTATTGGTTTACTGCACGTATGGCGTTATGCACCCAAGAACTTCTCCAGTATTTGTTGATCACCATAGCAAGTGCACATTCGGTAAGGGTAGAAAGTAGAAAGGAAAAAAGACATTTAAATTTAAGATGGGTATGTACTTTTAGGTGCTTAACTACATACCTAAATCTCAGGTCATTTTTTTCTTTTTCATTTTTTTAAGCCTTCAAGACTTTAGGAAAATTTTGGACAGAGGATTTGGTCTGATAACAAGAACGATTAGTTTATTATGTATGATGTTTATGCCGTTGGAAGATGAAATAAGAAATAGAGTAAATTACTCTCTCATCTCCTAAAGTTTAGGCTGAATACACTCTCCTTGCCTTGATTTTGGAGAATGCACGTAACCTTCCTTAGAGGACTCATCAGTTTCTTCATGCCAAAATGTCTGCATCTTCTCAAAGGAAAGACCTTGATTTTCAGATCCCATTTTCTCCACCTTAATGTAAAACATTTTGAAAGCGCACTATTACTTGGCATTAGAGTCACTGGCAGCTGTGGTAATCCTACGAAGTTCTTGCAAGCGAAATGCGGTTTTTATTTCTATAATTCTTTTACGTTATGGAAAATTACTATACACGGTAAATGAAGCAAATAAATACATCATCTCATTAAGCACACTATTTTAATTATGTGTTACATGTAAAATTATAAAAATTAATTGTGAGTAAAATTGTGAGTAATAGTTACGAGTATCCTACATGTCATACCATTGTGTAAAGGGCAAAATAGTCATTAAATTCTAAATAGGAAGCAAAAAGCATGAGGAAGTCGTGGGGGTCCCTTTGTCAGCAAAACTGACTTTTAGGAAGAGGGGAGAGTATGCAATCATGTTACACTTAGTTGGGAAAGTTGTGTATTTTTCAAATCAGAGGGATACAGTGTATTTAATCCTAATTTCAAGGGAGGAGGGTAATTAGATTTAAGAAATATAGTATGAGGGTCAATCTGAATGGATATTGGTGAATTAACCAAAAATAAAATGCATTTTCGTAAGATAGATTGATGTTGATTACATGCTATTTTACTAATCAAATTGAAAATCTGTTTCGTGAGGAGTTGGTTATTTGGATATTGATTCAAGTATCATAAATGGTTTTAACATAAAAAATTTCTCTTTTTTTTTGTTTGAAGTATAGATAATTTATGGTTTTTCTTAGAAATAACTTTTGTATTTAGTTGAAATATAGCATATATTTATTTTCTAAATGCTAAAGAGAATAATGTATTTTTAAATATTAAGGGTAGATGATTAACAATTTTATCATCATTTAGGAAATGTTAATTAAATTTATCATTCTCTTTATACAAGCCAATGACACTAAGGAATTAAGTCAAAGGTTGTCATCTTGCTCAGTAGTGTTTCAAACCCAGGAGAATGGGTTAAGATTCTAGGAAAGAAAACGAAGTAATTCATCCGCCCAGTAATTAATTACGAAAATAATAGAAAGTAACCAGACAAACTGGATGTAAAATTGTTAATCATCTTTCACTTTCACTATATTTGTACCCGTATAAAGCACAGGATAATGTAAAATTTTGTAGGAAAAACTGTCTCCAACTTCAAATCATAAATATATATATATATATATATATATATTATTCATGTCCCTTCTTTGTCTCTAACATATTAAAAACACATGACTGAAATAAATAAAATAGTATATCCAAATTTGAAGATAACTTTGCAGTATTTAAAAAAAAGAAGAAGATTACCTTCGTCCACAGCACATAGCTACAACAAACTGTAATTAAAAGCATCAATAACATCACCTTCTTCCATTTCCAAATCTTTGGGTGTGTTGTTCTCTTCCACTCTTTTCCCATTAAAGACAAAGCTCTTAGTTTTAGGGTTCCTTTCACAGTAATCCGACATAAGAAAACCTAACTGCATATTCTTGCCCATTCGATAATACATATCTTCTTCATTTTGCTTCTGAATCCTCAGAGTTATTGCCCCTTCTCCTCTTTTCAGAGTAAAGCAAACAATAGTCGCTTCAGTTGCTCCTGGAGATCCCTCCATCAAGTTTGCTATTGCTTCCTCTAATGAAAGAAATTGAGGCAGTGCCACTATTTATACAACAGGGATGGAGTTGAAAGGTGTCAAAAGACAACTTCTCATACAACAAGAGTTGGATCGATTCCAATATCCAAAGGCAATTAATTAAGAATGGAATATGGAAAAGCAATCAAATTTGGAGAGATGATAATTTATAACTAGAACATGCTAAGAAGTGCCCTTTAAAGAATTGTCTTAGAAGTGATGAATCACTTTCAAAAATCTCCCAACTTATAAAGGTTTATAATATTTATTTAATGATCATAAATTATTAATAATCTTAAAGATGAAAATATTGTTGACAAAATTATTTAAAATTAAAATAATACCAGTGCAATGTACAATTTTATTATAAAATATTGATATTAACGGAAGCATATCAAATAACAGGAGTAAATTCTGACTATTAGATCTTATATTAATAATCAAAATTAAAACATAACTGAAGCTCATATAATCACTTTAAAAAGTCACTTGACTTTATATTTTAATTCTAACTGTCAATGTAAGATTTAATAGCCACGGTTTACTTCTCTCATATCATATAAAAAGAGTGTTTTCACTTGATATGTGTCCTTATATAAACTATATTAAAGACATAATGAAATTTTACATATAATGCATGTTTATAATAACTATATAAAATAATTTAAAATTGTACTAATTAATGTAATGTAAATATTAAAGAATAATAATATTTATTTATTTATTTACTATCTCACCTCGTGAAGTACTTCAAATTTTGTTTAATTATTGAAAAGTACAATTTAATAAAAAAAGAGCAAATATTTTAATAATAAACAATAAAATATTAATCAAAAAATTAAAATTTAAACTGTTAGACATAAAGATAATGATAAGAAATTGATGTTTAAAAATTAATTAAAATTTGATTTTTTTTTATTTCTGTCACTCAATTCAAAAATTCATAGATAAGAAAAATAAAGATAAATAAATAATAAAATTTCAATAAAAATTAAAATTAAAATTAAAAAATTATAATAAACGTAAAGGTAGAAATTTAATTTTAGGAGATCAATTAATATTTGATTTTTTTTACTCTAAATTTTTCCTCTGGATTCTCAAAATATAAAAAAAATATAAATTAAGAAATAAAAACTTAAGATGGAAATAATAATAATAACTTGACTATAGGAGATTAATTAGAATTTGATATTTTAATTTTCTATCCCTTAAGTTTCAAAAAAAATTAAAGAAGATAAAAATAAATAAATAGTATATCTAAATTTATTATTATATGAAGTAACGTTTCCAGAATAATGCTGACATAAATTTATCAAAAAAAAAAAGTCGTTACAAATGATAAATATTATAAAGGTTTAAGATTTTCGTATGTAGAGTGTAGTATTTAATGCAAAAGTATTTAAAATTTAGGTTTAGGGTTTAGTTTTTAACATTTTAGTTTATGGTTTTTAGTTGTACAAGATATGTTTCTATGAGGTGGATTGTTCATCTATATGTATGCTCTTCTTTTTCCTTTTTTTTTTTTTTTTGAAACATAAGTTATAAATCATTTAACTTACACACACAATGCTTTAGGGCTGAACACAAAACACTTATACTTCATTTGGATGGGAAGGGGAGAGTAAGTTCTCTTCATATATTTGGAAGTTTTAATTAAGGTTGGCAAGACAATGAAGGTTTATGATTAATCCTGTAAAACTCCTCACTACTCATTATTTTGTGTTCTTCAAATTTAAAGGGTTTTGAAAAAATTTTAAAATTCCAAAAAATGGAAAGAGTCTAAAAAATGGAAAGAAAAATCCTTTCTTAACTATTTATTCTTTTCCCTTTTCTTATCTTCTATTTGTTTATCCTCGTAATTTTCAAGCATACTATTAAGAAGAAAAGTCTTACAAATAATATCTAAATGTTACTGCACGACTTACGATTTTAATGCATTTAACTGTCCCGTAAAATCAGACATTGATTTTCCAACAAGATTAACTCTTTTTTATTATATGATAGATGTGTTAAAATATTTTAAAGTAATAAATATTATGTTAAAATTTCTCTTAAATTCGAATTTATAATTACCACGGCTCCTCCTTAACTTGAAAACCTACTTGTAAGTACTTATTAAAAAAATGATTAATTGAAAGAAAAAAATCATAATTTAAATCAAATAATTTAAAGTTCTTTTCTTTTCATTTCATTTCTATCAATTTGCCTTTTAACTCAAATAAAATATTCTTTACACATGAATATGAGTAATTAGAAATTATTATCTGCTCACAGCTCACTTATATTGAAATACTACAATTTGATTGAAGAAGAAATATAGTCTCCAATTTTAAGTCAGACTATTCATTTAAGCTATTCGACTTTTGGTTTGGCTTAATTCTCTAAATTGGATGGGCCATAAAACTTGATCACGGTGAAATGTTAATTTAATATTTCATTTTTAGTAAGAATATGGAGTTTTTGTTGAGAATAATTCATCATGAATTGAATTCATAATCAATTGTCAAATAATATGAGGTTTGATAGGAGAACTAATAACGTTTATAAATTAAAGTTTATACATATTTTTTAAAAAAAAATGAAATTCGGTCATCTTCATTTAAACCTAATCATTTAAATAAAATAATTTATACATCTTAATACATAATTTTAAATCTCACTTTAATTAAAAAAAATTTCTATATCTTTCTCTTAAAATAATTAGGATAGGTTAGTGCATTAAATAAATCTACATTACAAAATAAACTAAAATTTTTTTATATACAAAATATTACTTTATAATTTTAGCATGATTTTAAATATTATTAAAATAATTTATCATAAATAAACTATCATGATATCCTTTTATAAATGATGATATTAATTATTTTTAAGAAAAAAAATAAAGTATAATTTAGTCACTTGTATTAATCTTATTCAAATGTTACATAAAAAAATAGATTTTTATTAAATATAGTATAAATTATTAATAATTGAAATAAAATTATAGTTTATTTTCTATTCATTATTATGCAATGAATAATATGCATTATTTTTTTACTCAAACAAAAATCAATTATCTATTTGTATATATCTCATAAACAAAAATTAATTTTTTTATCACCATTAATAATCTAAATTTTAAATGTTACTCTACCATATTTAGTAATTCGATAGCTTTTTACTTATAATATTTTAAAAATTTGAATGACAAGATAAATATATAAAATGAAGCAGAAATACTAAATAAGAATCAGCTATTATGATGATGATGATAAAATATATATCAAGACAAAAACTTAACTGGCTTAACTTGAATTTACTCCTGTCTGCAAATATTTTAAACTTCTCTTTATAAATATTCTTATATGGGATTTACAAATTTAGAAAAATGTTAATGGCACACTATTTAATTTGAAAAATTAAAAATAACTACCGTTTGAATCACTGGATGCAAAATAGATTATCAAGTGAAGGTGGGCATGACATTTCTAAAATCTCATGAGCTTTGATGCATGCCATACAAAATGTCCCTATTGATTTTTAAGTCTCACCGTGACAGAAACATCGAGATATGAAGAAATTATCCATTTGTTAGTTTTTCTTACATTCTATAATTGGTTCGGACATAATTTTGAATACAAAATTATTGTACAATCAATTAGTTTAATTTATTATCAATTATATTAAATATTTCTTTTATTATACTTAATAAGATACATATAATGATGGTAATAGGATAAATTTGGATAGACATGACCCAATTCCAATTTGATCAAAGATGTTAAAAGATCTATGATTTTAGATTCATTAGTGATTTGAATCCATTTGACAAGATTTGATTTGAAGACCCAAACCAAACTCATGTTGAATTAAAAAATATAATTAGAAATTTTTTTATTAAAAAAATATAAAACTATTTTTTTCTTATTAATAACAATTCATTTTTTATAGAGTATATTATCCAAGTAGGTCTAATGTAATATCTAAAAAAAAAATTGAGACCCATTGAATATTTAATAGTTAAACCTAAATTCAAACTATCAAATAGTAAGTCTAATTTGAATTTGATTCAATGGATAAATATCCATCAATTAGGATAAGACTTGCTAGGTCTGGCTATAATTATCATTCTTAAATACTTATTTGTCTATGCATCTCTCATTCCGTAATGTGAAGAAAAGTTCACAACTTTTACTATAGAAATTGTTCTTTCCCCGATTGCAGTAGTCATAGGTGAAATCCACATTCATTCAACAAATAAATAAATTAATAGGGCGTTTAGTTGGACAATTTATAGGATGATGATAAAATTAAAAACCAATTTACTTACTGGATATTTGATTCATGTGTAGAAAGCATTTAATTAGAGAATTTCAAAGGATTGGTAATAGAATAAAAAAATAAATTCATTTACTAAGTATTTAGTTCATATATAGTTGAATTTGTTATCATTACTTAATCTTATTGAATTCTTCCATTTGAAATTTTATTCTCTACGTAAGATTTTATATTACTTTACTCACAAAAAAAAAAAAAAAAATCAATCCTCACTCTCCATTTCCTTCTTTCATGTGGTGAAATTTCAACCACCATCTACTGTTGTTAACCGTCACCCATCACCACCTTCTATCTTTGACTACCACTCTACCACCATTCACCATCGCCTATTCACCACTTTCTGTCATTGATCGCTGCCCACAACACTACTATTATTAACCATTATCCACTACTACTTTTTGCCGTTGACCATCACTTATCATTACTTTCCACCATTAATCTTTACTAGCACCACTATCCCCATTGACCACTATCCACCATCACTTAATACCACTTACCACCTAGAATTATTGACTATCACTCACTATCACGATCACCATTGATTACCATCCACCACTATCTACTATCGTTGATCAACATCCACCATCACCTACCACTGTTGATTACTATTCACCACCACTTATCGCTAGTGATCACCGGTAACACCATTGACCATTACCTACTACCACCTACCATTATTAATTATCGTCTTCCACCACCTACCATCATTGATTATCATCAATCACTGTTAATCACCTAAACAAATAGTAAAAAAATAAATTATAAATAGTGTGATTTCATTTCTTGATTGAACCAATCAAATCAAAAAGTAATAATTATCATTTCCCTTTCTCTTATTCATTTGATTCCATTCCATTTCTATTTCCACAAATTGAACCAAATACCTCAGTAATAGAATTTATTACCGTTACTTAGCTTTAATAGATTCTCGTAATTTAAAATATTTTCCCCACCTAAGGTTTCAAATTATGTTATCTACCAAAAAAGAAAAATATTCCTCTCATCTTTCTCTTATCTCATAAAGTTCCCATCACCTCAAACCACTATCATTTATTATTATTGACGATTGCTAACCACCATCTACCGCCGTTGACCACTACTCACTACTATTGACCACCATTCATCATCATCACCTATAACCATTAACTACCACCCACCACCTACAACTACTAATCATCTCCTACCATCACTTTTCATCGTTAATCCCTACCTACAATTATTAACCACTACTCACTATCACATTTTATCATTAATCACCACTATCACTGCTCATCACTACTTGCTGTCGATGACTACTACCTACATCCAATATCATTATTGATCACTACTCACTACTGTTGATCACCACTAATTACTATTGATCACTGTCCACCACGATTCATCACCGTTGATCATTACTTATCACTATTTATAATCATTGACTATCATTCATTATCACCTACTATCATTAGCCATCATTCATTATTATTAACCACCACCCAATCAAATACCTAAAAAGAAAATTATAAACATTGTGATTCAATTTTATAGCTGATCCAAACAAATTAAAAAATAATAGTTATCATTATTTTCATTCCTCCTTATTTAATTTCATTCTCTATCTATTTCCATAGATTAAACAAAACATCCCTTAACAAATGAATAATTTCTTTCCGTCCCGCTGGAAATAAAACTTAAAAGTCCATTTTGATATTTTTAATGTCATACACAATGGCTTAGAGTATTAGCTTGCACACACACCCATTTGACGTCATTCCCAATGCCTAGGATGTTGAAATTTCACTAATCACTTTAAAATATTAAAGTTTAAAAAACAAAAAAAAAAGTCATTATCTTTTGGAATAGGCTACTATGTACTATTTTTTTTTCAAATGTAATATTACACCACTGAATAGATGGTCCAGATTTTATCTTGAAACATTATAAATAAATGTAATTATTCCATTAAATTTTAAGAAAAAATTTAAATCTTCCATTTAGTCGTGTAACTTTACACCAGTAAAAGTGGTGTATAGTAATTTTTTTTTTTTTATTACATATATTGTTAACTAGAATTTGTTCTATGTGTTCACACAGACTTATTTTATTTTTTATTTATTATTGCTTATCAATCATATTATGAAAAGCATTTTAACTTATCATATTAAATTTTGTGCATTAAGCGAAAAAAATATAAAATTATTCTAAAATAAAATCATAAGCTATTTGAAAAATATTAATGGGCAAAGTCAATCAATTCTAAAATCAAGTCTAATGGAAAATATTGATTCATTTTAAAATTGAAAGTTTAAAGCATACAACAAAATAAAGATTAGATTTTAAAAATATATCTTTCTTTTTAAATATAAATATTAAGACATGCAAGTTTAAAGTTTCAAAGTACTTGAAATTTCATTAATATAATCAAATAGCTAAAAGTAAAAAAAAGTACCAGAACAACGAACAAAATTCTTTCATTATTTATAAAACCACTTATCTATAGAACTTATATTCAATTACATTTATGGAAGACATCTCATATACAAGGGGTATCACTGTACTTAGTGTTAAGAAAAATTTTATATCAAACAATTCTCAGTCCTTCAACAGAAGATATGGACCTTAATACTATTTTCATATATTTTATTAAATTGTTCAATCTTATTAATGATTAGAAATTAAAAATTCAAAAATTATCTATAAATATAAGAAATGGAAGCAATATTTGAATAATGTTATTTATACTTCTCGATATTTACTCCTCTCACTTCCTTTCTATACTAGGGTAAATTTGCTGACTTAACTTTTTCTATAAATAAAAAAGGCTTTCTTTCCTCGTATGGGGAGGAGAGTGAAGGAAAGTAAATATAAGAAAGTGCAAGTAACATTACTTGTAATATTTTTAGAGTCCTAATAGGCATTAATTGAGAAATATTCAAAGACAATAGAAATATAAATTTTTCAAAAATTTGTATACTTTTGCTTAATTCACTCTCAATCTAGTATAAAATTTTGAGAGTGAATTAAACAAAAGGACGTAACAAAGGTAAATTTGTTTTTATTCAATGGTTAAAATATTGAATAACAAGTGTATATTTTTATTCCATAGTTAATTATGATAAATTTTTATTTAAAAAGGTAAATATATTATTATGTTATAATATATTTTTTTAAAAAAATCAAAATAGAATGTATCAATAGGTTACTACTGTAATACATTAATTTTTTAATATGTTTTTATTATAAATGATAAACAGTTGTTATACTGTAAATTTGTAAGTGTAATACGTTAATACATTAAAAAATTTTGTTATTGTATTAGTTTTAGTTTTTAATGGTGCCATTGGATAAATTAGGAAGTTAAATGTGATAAATGTTTTTATTTAAAAAATAATAAAAATATAAAGAAGTTACTTAATTGATGGGTAATGCAAATGTGATAGGAAATTAGAAGAGAGAAAAAAATAAATAAAATACAAATATAAAATAAAAAAAGTTATTTAATTGATAGGTAATACAAATATAATAGGAAGTTAAAATAGAGAGAAAAAGTAAATCACTACAAGAATTAAAGGATTCCGCAATGAAAATTTTTGTTGCGAAAAAGAAAGAGACGTTGCCAAAAGATTCCTTGGCAATGACAACGAAGTTGTTGCATGTTGTTAAGAAAACGGCGGTGACATAAAGTGTATACAACAATAAATAAATTCATTGCTTAAAGTATGAGATACAGTAACAAAAAAATGTTGTTGTGACAAGTTCAATCTCCTTGTCAAATTTCTATATTCTTAGGAGTAATATATATTTTTAGGCAACAAAAGAAAAATTGTTGTGAAAAATATTTAAAATATTAATTATATAAACATTTTACCCAATAAAAATTTTTGTTGCCAAAAATAAATCAAAATTTTAATCTTGAAAGTTTTAGACAACAAACTTTTTGCCTTTGTTGATAGTATCAAATACAATTTTAATGATTATTTTAAAATAATTAAAAATAGTCAAATAAAATAATATTTTCTGACAATATAAAATTTATAAATATATATATCTTCATTAATACTAAACGAAAGGTATCAAATACAAAAATTAGATCCCACAACTATAAAGTGACACACAAAACATTAATGATACAACTTATATCTACTTTGAGTTCTAAGCATTAATTTGCAACTATAAAATGTGAAAAAAAAAAAAAACTAGTTAACATAATAAAATTATTAGCCCAGGAAGACTTTTGCTATTGTTAGTCATGTGTGGATCTATCCTCCAGCTACCATTGCTTCTTTTCACATAGCATCATCCAGAAATGAAATAATAACCATTAATTTCTAAAAATTGGATAAAACATTGAACTTAAGACAACCAACATATAAATAAAGCAAATATGAAAAGAATAAAGTAAATCAAATATAGAAAAAGATTGAAACAATGATATTTAACTTTTTTTTTTGTGGCATATACATATATAAACTATTGCCTAAAGTTTTTTAAGAGAAACAATCGTGTTTTGAAGATAGGTTTTACTCAAAATTATAGCAAATTTTTGGGGTAGAACTTAAATATACAAACTTTGAAAGTAATTAATGAAATGCACTGTCCTTTGCTATATTTACGGGATTCACATGCCAACTTTTAAATTTATAGTCGACAAGAGGTCCTTTGAAGCAATAAAGAGGTAAATCTAAATATATACTCGAACTAGAGACACCAATAAACACAAACCAATAACACCACTTCACTTCCTTTTAATTTCCCTTTTCTTTATCATCCCACCACATATATGCATGAGAAAGAGAAATAAGTACTTGAGTTCACGAAGTCGATTCTAAAACCCATTTTTGTAGTAAAATTCGAGGAGTATTTCATACATTTTAAGCATAACTATGGACCAAACTACACACAAACAAAGACAAAGCCAATACATACATAATTAATAACAAGAGAAAGCATATCAAAATCATATTATTTTTATTTATGATGGGTATCAATGTAGAATTAAAAAAGTGTTCAGCCCATAACACAAACACATCCATGATATTAAAGTTTACAAGGGTCCCAAAAGCATATCACAAAATTGAAATAATGATTAAAATCGTTACTTTAGAAGTTATTAATTAATATAGAATTAAGATTACCAATTTTTTTTTTTTCACTTCAATTTTAATTTATGGGTAGCAAATCTTTTCGTGTGTCCTTTTTTTAAGTCAATAAAGATTCATTTATACTCATAAGATCTCTTGATACATTGAAGTTAACACATAATACAATAGATATCTAAATCTAGAATACAAGGTTTTTCTTGTCTATTTTTATATACATAGTGTGTCCCATTTCACATTTAATTGAAAAGCAAATCCCGTGCCATGCGTTCTTAGAATGGAAGCAAGAAAAAAATATTACTAAAGAGAGCATCAAATAAGCAGAAATGGCTACAATGAAAATAAAAATTCTTACCATGATGTCTTCAATATTTGTAGTTGTTCCTTCATTTGAATTACCAAAATCTTGCATTGCATTAAAGAGAGTAGGAGAGATCCCAGGCTGTCAAGCAAGAATATTTTAGCAAAAAAGAAAAAAAATTACCTTGTTTGCATAACAGGAACTTAACTATCGATTACTACTTGACATGTTTCCCATCAACAAATATTTCAATATATCAAATGCAACTAGCTGCCAATGCAGAGCCTTGTATTCTTGATAAAACAGCTAGAATAGCTTGTTCCATTTTCTTTTGACAAGCCTCCATCGCTTCCCATTTTTTGTGTTCATCCTCGAGTTAGGTATGAACATTTGATATAAAATTTCTTTAATTTACTTGTAGGTATTTTTTTAATGGGTAAGAATGGGAGGTATATTAAAGATAGGACATTACCTGAATAACAAAGAGGCATTGAACAATTTAAAATTTGCCTTTACCAATTCCAAGATTATAGATAAAATTTGATTTCCATGTTGTAATTATAACAAAAGGATCAAAACGAAGAGACCAAGTGGAAATAGATTTACTTTGATGGGGATTTCAACCAATTTATAAAAATTGGGTACATCACTGATAACCTAATTTATTGTCTGATAATGATAGTGAATCTAGTGATGAGGCTGATGATATAATCATTGATGATGTTCAAACATATTGCATGTTACATGACATGTAAAGGGGTTGCACTGTTAAAAACATAAGTCATGATTTTGGCGAGTTAGACCATCCTATATTTCAAGAGCCTAATTTAGAAGCTAAGAAGCTTTTTAGGTTGTTAAATGATGCAGAGGAAAAATCATATCCTGGTTGTGAGAAATTCTCCAAATTATCATTTATTATGTGTCTTTTTCAAATGAAATGTCTTCCTAGATGGAGCAATATTACATTTGATGCTTTATGGAAGCTATTAAGTGAAGTGTTTCTCAAAGGGCATGTGCTTCCATATTCTATTTATGAAGTTTGCAAGATTATTAAGGATCTTGGTCTTGATTATGTTAAGATTGATCCATATGTTAGCAATTGGATTTTATATAGAAAAGAAGCTAATCTTGACAAATGCCCAAGGTGTAGTGAAAGTAGTGTAAGGAGTTACGCCCCAGCATCCCACATCGGCTAAGTCAGGATCCGGGGAAGGCCTTATAAGGGAGCTAAGGCCTTACCA
>JANHAO010003481.1:0-26019 GCA_026873985.1 Saraca asoca
AGGACTAAATTGAAAATTCGACAGGGACTAAATTGAAAAAAGTCTTTAAAAATGGGTCTTAGTGAAAAAAAGTAAAAAATTTGAGGTTAAATTATAAATTTTCTTATTTTGGATCCGAGCCAGCCCCCACTGGCCCAGATTCCTGCATCCGCCCCTAGTAGTGTGGTATCCATTTCGTCTTATATTTCTAAAATTTAATAAGTTTCTTCAAGACTTAGTTGATAATAATAGTTGATAACAATGCATTATTGATAACTATTTTTATTTCTCCTCGTAAAACTATATTAACTCTTTTTGGAGTCTTCAATCAATTTTATACTATCAAATATTATATTACATAATTTTCACCAATCATTAATTAGAAAAAATATTTTTTTACTTTTAAGAATAGTATACATTGTTGCATTGTATACAAGACACAAATCTTCAATTTTATTCTTACTATTATTCATTTGTTTATTTTGTGAAACTTATATATTACTATGATAAAAATCTGATTTTTTAATTTTTAAAAGGATAATTTTATGTGAAATTCAATCACTTAGAAAATTGAATATTTTTATTATTAGATTATTTTTCATTAAAATTTATATTTTGTATTTAATTTATTTACTTTAAAATTGAAAATAAAAAAATCAATCTATCGTTAAAAATACTTAACCAAAGGTTAAATTTCTCATGGAATTACCCTTCTCAATAAATTAAGAACTATAAAAATTCCCAATTGGTGTTCATTGTCAGTGAATATAGTCAAGCGCATTTAACAACTCGTGAAAATCACTGTTTTTGCGGTGAAAGGTACAATTATGCCAAGGAAATATATTGGCTATAACTGAAAACCGTTACCGAGGACTGAGCCCAGGTATGAAGCCACACCAACGCAGCTCTCACTTCTCAGTTTCACCATTCTTTGCTGTTTTTCCAAACTCTTAAAATTTTGATTTTACCGCCTAATTCCTCTTCCTCCAACAAGGATGAACTCCGTACAGGGACTGCGACCTCAGTTGATTTGTGTATTGTTCCAGCACCGCGAATGTGGACAGTCGGTGACGTCTCCGGCGTCAGAGGCGGCCGAGAAGTTAGGGTTTCTGAAGCTATGTGGAATCAATGTGACTGGATTAGGCCGTAATCGTAGAAGCTTGATGCTCTACGGTGAGGGTGTTGGGTTGAACTTGTTCAAGCGTATTAAGGCGAAGGAGGATTCTGGCGCGTCTTTGATTGATGACTGTAGCAATAGAAGCTCCAAGCTGTCTGCTGAAAATGTGAAGACGAACCTCTTCAAGCCAATTAAGGCAAAGGAGGACTCTGACTTGTCTTTGACCGATGATGGTGCTGCATTTTCCTGTACTTTCTCCAAATTCAGATTCTTATTCTTTCTTGGAAGTTAAAATGCTATCAGGATCTAGATGCCTTTTTCCTGAAATGTTTTTTTTCCTCTTTTAAGAATATTGATTACTAATTTTTTTTCGAGCAATATTTTTTTTCTATACACAAATATTTGAAGTAATATGAATTTCAGCAAGTTATAGGGTAATTCACACCGGTGAGGAGACACCTAATTTTCATTTAAAAAAAATAGAAATAATGCCATCCGTTTAAAATGGTCGTTTGTTCAAAAGTTCAATTATTTGAAAGAGACTATTTATTAAAGTTTACAGAAGCTATATATTGAACGTTTTTGTCTTTTTCTTAGCTAATCGGCTTTAAAACCAATCGACCGGTTAAGAAATTCCATTACTGGCAAAGCTAAGAGATGGTGAGACCGTGAGAGTCTTGAGTGATTCTTAGGATTTAGGAGATAAAAAACTTTGGGAATCTGGATGGAATATTCTTGCTGTTTTATTCTGATCATTGATTGACTGATCTAGAAGATCTAAGACAAGTTGAAAGTTGAACTTACAGATCAGGAGTAAGATTTCGTGATTGCTTTTGCTGTTCTGTATTTCCTTGTCTTATCTATTTGTTATGTCTTGAATACTCTGACTCTTCTTGAGCATAAAGTAGACAATGTCTCTGTGGAATGCCAACTTTACTGAAACTGCAGATCTCAGGGACTTAAATTGATTCTGGTTTAATTATTCACATATAGTGCTTATTGGTTGTGATAAATAAACTGGATTTTTGTTAAATTTATACTTTCTAAGGAATAATTGCACACTCATGATGTTTAGGGTTCTAATTGCGATCAACTTATCATCTAACTAGGTGAAAATATCCAGCAGATGTCAACTGTTGGGAACTCCACGAACATTTTGTGGCATGAATGCCCGATTCAGAAACTTGACAGACAACAACTACTTCAGCAAAGAGGCTGTGTCATTTGGTTGACTGGTCTCAGTGGTTCAGGTTTGTGAAATATAGTTGACTGCAAATTAGAAAAATTTTCAGTTTGCCTTTTTCTTTTCCCATGTGTATATAATATCACAATTTTGTGCAAGAATACAATTTTGGCATGCTTTATGTAACCGGCATGTTCCATGATGTTCATTTTCATCTGATCCTTTTGTTAGTTCTGGTGTTATATGATTTCCTTATATGCTGGCCGTTGTTTTGCATTATATACTTCGACCAGTTATATTCTCCTTCCATATGACTGTTCATATCTTCACATCACTGAATGGTAAATCTGTAGTACCGCAGTTGGTATTTTTCTCTCTTGACATGAATGAAATGTTGAAACTTACTTATTACCCTGCATCTGTACAAGTAAATAATAACCCTTTACCTGGCCCTTTTTTATATTATTTTAAGGTGGCCTGAGCATGTTTCTATAAGATAAAATACTCAATAGCTCAAAACTAGATATTGGCCCAGCTCAGGCACTTTAAGACAGAAGACATCCTTTTAGTATTTTACCATCATTGATGAACTGTATGTATTTCCTATGAATGCAGTATATATTTAAACTCAATTCCACATCAGTTTTAATGTTGTAATCACTACAGTAATATAGCCAGGACTCAGGATTTCTGATTTCTGGCTATCTACCTTTCAACCAAGATTTGTGTTTTTATTGTTGAAACTTGGCTTTTATTTCATGATATTTGAGCTTATCTAGTGGAACTTGTTCATTTGAAATCAAATTTGATCTTTAATTTATCCCAACACGAGCTAGCTTCTTATTTTGATTAAATTTTCTCTGTGAATTCATAGCTCTTTCCTTTTCTTCCTTTTAGATTAAGTTCGTAAAAAAAAAAAAGGGAAATTTGAATAAAATCTCTTTAGTCTTATTTTTTCACTAGGTTTCTTTGCACTGATCTTAATGTTCTTGTGGATGCATTAAATTTTCATATTTTAAAAGTACATCAGTTTGAGCATTGTAACCAAGTTTCTTGTTGCTAAACCCTACACTGTTATCCCAATATGCAACTATGAACACCTTCATTGTCTGAAAGACTGCAATCCCTTTGCTTTTTAGTTTTATCTTATTGGTAATTTTAAATCAACACTAAAATCCAGAAGAAAAGGACTAAAAATTGATACATGACATGTTCAAAATGTATAATTTAGTACATCTAGGCCTTTGCTAAGGGCTTTCATGTTTCTTACTTGTTATGCTGCTACAGAATATCTGCTGATAATGAATATATGAAAAATGAAAGCACTGATGTCTAGTTTCCTTTAATATTATGAGATGTTTATATATTTTGTGCATGAATGCTGATAAATGATATTTTCTTGGATATGCTTCTCTTACCTTATATTCTACTAGATATTATTATCCTCTCTTTCTGATTCATCACACATTGTTTCCAGGAAAAAGTACTGTAGCATGTGCTTTGAGTCGAGGCTTGCACTCCAGAGGAAAATTGACTTATATCCTTGATGGTGACAATGTCAGGCATGGTCTAAACCGTGATCTTAGTTTTAGAGCAGAAGATCGCTCAGAAAACATACGAAGAATTGGTGAGTTTGTATACATATCTATATGTGGATATCACTTTACAAATGTTCTTCAAGCTTTCTATTAATAGTCAAAACATCACGATTTAATTTTCAGGTGAGGTGGCAAAACTCTTTGCAGATGCTGGTCTCATTTGCATTACTAGTTTAATCTCACCCTACCAAAAGGATAGAGATGCCTGCCGAGCTCTGTTACCAGAAGGAGATTTTATTGAGGTATATGCAGGGACTTTTGCATCTAATTACACCAGTGTATAGCAGGATTACTAAACAAGACAAGAGGTTGTGAATTCCCTTGCTGATAGTGCTTGCCTCTTCTAGGTTTTCATTGATGTGCCACTCCATGTGTGTGAAGCAAGGGACCCAAAGGGACTTTACAAGCTTGCTAGAGCCGGGAAGATCAAAGGTATCAGTTTAGAAGTTTCATTTATATGCTTGCAATGCATGTCTTACTGACCTTTGTTTTCGGAAGTCAAATTGGTGCAAGGAACCCAAATGTTATAAGTTAACCATATTAGCTTCAGCTATATTTATCATGTTAATTTTTATTTCTCTTGTATCTTTTCTGTTTACTCACATTGCCGATTATCAGTTCTTTCAGCTCAAGCAAATTATGTATTTGATATTCTGCAGGTTTCACAGGAGTAGATGATCCATATGAGCCACCATCTAGTTGTGAGGTGCGTGTTTCTGTAAAGAACTATGATGCAACATTCAAATGTGCCAATTTTGTTAAAGAATACATACTATACTATGATCACAATCATATGATATTAGTGTCTAGACAAAAGAAAAACCGAGTTCTTTTTGAGGATAAGGGCATTGCTTGTCTGTTTGATCTTAAACTAGATGCCACATTTGTCTATTAACTTAAGAATACACATTGGTCCCTGGAAATTTTAATGCTCTTTATGTTTTTCCAATTTTAAATGATCATGCTTATAATCTTGTATCCAGAATACTGAGTTGCCTTCTCCATTTGACAGATGGTGTTACAACAAAAAGGAGCTGACTGTGCCTCTCCAAGTGACATGGCAGAAACAGTGATATCTTACTTGGAGAAGAATGGATACCTGCGGGCCTGACTTTCTCTTTCTCGAAGGAGGGCTTATTTTCTTGTTTGTTGTTGGAGCATTGCATTATTTCATGTATCATAGTCTACTGCACATAAGTGAATTGCTTCTTCCAGTTGCAAGGAAATGATCGTTTCCTGCTAACTTGCCTCCACCAATTTCCACTTTTTTAGACGTAGTTATCAGTTGATGAATCACTGCTCTTCCCAGTGTGTCTTAAAAAGGCCGCGTGGTATTTCGTTACATTGATAGAAATAAATAATAGGTGTAGGCTTGAAGAAGGAGTATGTGCTGATTAGTAAAGAAAAACGGGAGTAAGGAGCTGCTGTATATACTTTGTATGTTTTGGTTATTAAATGTTGTGAAAATTTGTTCAAGTTTGTTGTGGAATCTATACCAAATGTGAAAATCTACTCCTCGTTCTCAGAGACACGGATTGTGTTCTAGACTGGAGCATTAATGCAATGCTTGTCGAAGTCCTGTTGTATAGGAATATGCTGACAGAAGCCACAACCTGAGTCAAGTTAGTCTCAATTATTTGTATGCAGTGAGTGATGCCATATTCGCAAAGTAATTTTTCACACAACCCTTGTAAGTTCATTTTAACCATTAGATTAAGTTCCATAAAATAGGATTTTTATATGTACCGTTCCTCAAAACCAAGTCTTAAAAAGAACAGCTTCTGTTTGGGCTAACGATTGTGCAGATGGTGTAACCATAATTATTAATCACATAGTTCACCACCTTGTCCTGAAGTAAATTTACAAATATGAAATTCACAAATAATAGAGCGAAATACTTCTTGGGACTAAACCAAATTAATCCAAAGAAAGCCTACGGCTATAGACAGTGTTGGTTTACTCTCGGCAATGGCTAAAACAGGGCTCATAGTCATTGATATGGGAGAAATACATACATCAGAAAGAGGCAAAGGCTAAATCACCTTGTCTCTCTCTCTGAATGGACAAGAAGCAGAGTGTAAGTGCCATGGTGAAGGAAACAGCAGCAGAGCTCACAATTTGGAAAGTTGAAGAACATCGCCGCTGTTGCAATCCCCAGAGCATCCTCACAAACTCACTAACACCTTCTACCACCGCCGATAACACATCTGCCATCTTTCAAACCCAACCAATTTTCGCAAGTTCTCGGTTCAGCAACCGTATGTATGCCTTGGAGCTATGCTATGCTGATAAATGACAAATGCTTTATGCTGTTTTATATAAATGAGGCGAGTTATGCTTGTGACTGTGATGTATCTTTGGTTTGGTTTGGTTTGCGAGGCTGCAGATAAAGAGAACGTTGCTTCCGCGATGTTTCCTGCTTTTTATCTTTATCTAACATTTAACTTCGAAGGCAGTGAGTGAGTGAGCAGTTTGCCATGTGCACGTAAAGTTAAGTTTGTATTTACCAAAATGAGGAGTACACTCTCATGATTGCCTCCCCTTAACTACTAAGAATGGATGCCTTCAATTTCGTCATTAAAGTAAAATATTACAATTATAACTATTAAACTTATATAAAAAAATAAAAAATAAAAATTGATTTGGTGGACCAGGTTAGCATTGTTGTGCCGTTGCTCAAGTTTATGAAGTTAACACCTTATGAAAAGAAGAAAAAAGTCCACATCATTTAGTTGTATTTTAATAGAAAAAATCTAAGTAATAACATCATCCATCAACAAAAAAATATGTTATTAAGGACGCATTTGTTTGAGAGGAAAATAGTTTTCAGAGAAGAAAAAAGTCCACATCGTTTAGTTGTATTTTAATAGAAAAAAAAATCTAAGTATTAACATCATCCATACTCCAAAAAAAATTAAGCTATCAAGGGTGCATTTGTTTGAGAAAATTTACTTTCTTTGAAATTATTTTCTTAACTTTCTCATATTTGAAAGTTAAAAAAAAAAAAAAAAGTTGATCAAAAGAAAATAGATCAAGGGTACATTTGTTTGAGAAAAATTACTTTCTTTAAAAATTATTTCCTTAATTTTCTCATATTTGAAAGTAAAAAAAAAAAATGATCAAAAGAAAATAGATTCTCATCTAGTCAAGAGAAAATGATAATATATTCAAGGAGAAATTAACTTTCATTTTTGAATAAAAAAAAATATTTTTTCAAATCACCATGTATTACATAATTTTACTTTATCTTCTCTTTGCTTTCCTTTCCTTCTCTCTACCATTTATTCTCTCTCTCCTCTTTGTCTTTCTATCTCTCTCAATTCTCTCTCTCCCATGTTTTCTCTCTCTCCCTCCCTCCCTCATCCATTCTCTCTCTCTCTCTCTCTCTCTCTCCAATCTCTCATTCTCTTTCTCTCCTTCCATTTTATGAATATTGATATTCAATACATTATTAAAAATTGTTAAGAAAATATTTGAACAAGAAAAAATAATTAATAAAGATTGTTCATAATTTTAGTTAAAATCAATTGAATAAGAATAAATTATATAAAATGATGAAGGTAAAAAAGAGAGATTTGAATATTTTTATTAAAAATTTGTTTTTAATATAAAATGTACTATTTTCAAATTTTATTAATAAAGATTTCTTTACTCTTATTATGAAAACATTATAATAATAAAATGAATATTGAATGATTTGAGATATTTTAATTTAAATAAAAGAAAATAATTTATCTTTATACATCAAACAAGAAAAAAAAATTCTCTCATGTATCATCCAAACAATAAAAAAATCAACTAAATTTTTGAAAATATATTATCTTCCCTACTTTCCATAAAGTTTCATTTTCTTTCGAATGATATGGACCTGAATTAACAAGTATTGTCATTTTTATTGTTGTTCATTGTAGTTAAGTTTAACTCGATTGATGACATCCACCACACCATTCAGGATAAATCCTTTATTTTTTCAGCATCTAAAAATGGTCCAGACCTGATTTGTCATTGTTTCTTTACACGAATTTCGTTTCTCATTCAGCTACTTTAGATATTATTTCTATCACTCGCCATTTGTTTTTAGTTGTACTGCATGCCGAAGTAAAGCCAAGAGGTCCCGAGTCTGCTAACGAATTCTAAAATTTTAGTTAGAGCATCTCAATATAAGGATAATGAAAATTTGGCTACTAAATTATAATTATTATTCTATGATAACAAATGATTTCAGGATACAAACTAGACACGTTAAAGCATGCAAGTGAAGAGAAAGATCTCCAGTAGACATTGTCAGCGTTGATTTTTAACCTGCATCATCTCCTTGGCCATGGAAGGCAGCCATCTCTCTCCCCTAATCTTTTTCAATTTCTCAACTCTTTCCTCCTCTCTCTTCGCTGCAGCTTTTGCCGCGGCATCTTTAGCTTCTAATCTAGCAAGTGACTTCTGGCATGCATCTTTTGCTGCAGCTATTACATCTTTCCCATCAACAGCTACAGCGTGAATGCGTTTTTTAAACTGTCAAGGCACCATGCGCTCATTAAGAACGTAACTCACATTATATAATGAAGAAAAAATAAACACCAAGATATCACATGTACACAAGAAAAACCTTCTTTGATTTCTCATTAATCTCTTTCCCAGGAAGTATTCTAGGTTTTCCCCTCGGTGGTTGGGGTTCATCTGCATCCATATGCATAACCTTTAGCCACACTTAAGAAAAAAATTTTGGTAACATTAAAGAAATGCACAACGTAAAGTTGATTTTTTTTAAATCCCTTTTACAATCCCTTATTTACAGGAAAAAAGGCACTTCTTTTATCAGTAAACCTCTCAAGCAATAGAATGCAAGTGCTACTAGCAACTCCAGAATAATAGATAAAGCCCCAATACAATCAATAGAACCCAACTAAACTCTCTAAAACCAAAGCCAAATTATTTATAACGAACAAATATAAAATTGGTCTCTTACCCGTGATCAGAAACAGTTAAGAGTGCATATAAGACTTACTTACCTACATGATCAAACAATATTCCAGGGCGTGCATGCTTAAACAAGCGAATGCCACCTTCATTGATGTTAAGATCCTCATCCAGGACTTGACTAGGTTCTCTTACAATCTCTATTGTATTTTCCAAGATGTCCTTCAGAAGTTTTTGTGCCTGTCAAGAACATTAGAAGCTACAAGTTACCACATATTCTGACAAGACAGGAAAGACATTTATTAACGAAATGCAGATTATATCATTGAGAGATTAGAGAAGTGGCATAGGGTCAGGATCACATCACAGAACAAACACTCCAGCTGAGTTGTAGTTATAAGAATAATGATAGTGACACACTAAAATGGTGTATGTAATAAAGCACGCCAATTATCAGCCATTGATTTATCATAGTCAATCATTTGATAATTTTTGTATGAAAAAATAAATTGTACTGTTCAGTTTAGCATTACAATAGGGTGTATCAACTATATTTTGGAGTAATGCTATTTCTATACATTCTTATTCACAAACCTCTCACAAGTTTCTATTTTTACCTCATTCGCCAACTTACTTTTGGACTTCTATATGTACAAAATTGAAGACAAAATATACCCATAAACAATTGGTCTTTTGAAGTAAGGGTTTGATAAAAAAGAATGTGCGAGAGTAGCATTAGTCTACATGCTTTCCCCTTAAAATTGCAACAGACGGCATATCGATCTCATGTTGCAATATGCAGTGAGTTAGCGCTTGACAATAAAATGTAGAAAAGCAAAAGACCACAGAAACATAAGAATGAATAAGATGTTCAGAATTTAACTAACCACCATAAACTTAATTCAGCCTAAGACAAAGTGCTAATTAATTTGTCCATGTTGTGAGGTAAAAGAGCTTTCGGAGCATGTGATGCAATGAATTATGCTTTAGCAACTTCAAGACAGAGCCTGAGAATGGGAGTGAAAGTATGGACCTTGACTTGATAGTGCTTAATCTGTTGAGTTTCGAGTTTCTTCTGTTGGTCATCATCGTCATAATCATTCGGATCACTGTGTGTGGCTGCTAACTTCTCCTTGGAAGTGCAAGAGGACCCGTTCGTCAATGAAAAGATGTAGCTGGTTGTTCCGGCAATGGAATCGATGGCGGCTCTCCACTGTGCATCGCCGTCTTCCTCCCCGCTGCTACTGCAGTAGCCATTATTGGGTCCTTCCATTCATCGATTTGGATGGTGCTCACTGTTCAGGAAAACTGCAATTTGGTTTTCGACGGACAGTTGAGCTTCAGCCTCCAGGACCGCATCATTTCAGCGATTAAACGCGGGGACGCACAATTGGGCTTCCACTAGGGCTGAGGCTCATGGGCCGGGTTCAGTTACTGTTCAAATGAATTTCTCCTCCTTTTTGTCCCTTTTTAAATAGAAATGAATTTCTTCTCATATTAAAAAAAAAAAAGCAAGTCAACAAAATAAATAAAATTAAATTAGTCATTTAAATTTTTATTAAAATAATTCTAGGAAGTATTCATTACCTCTTTCTTTTCATAAATCTATACTTCTCATGACAATTGTTCTTTCATACAAATGAAAAATACTTAGGACCTGTTCGGAAACTTGTTCTGTTTTTCTGTTTTTAAAAATTATTTTTGAAAACAACTCTGCTCAAAATTATTTTCAAAAATAATTTTTAAAACAGAATTTTAGAATAAAATTTTTAAAACTGTTTTTAAAAACAGTTTTATCAAACAGGTATTTTTATTTTAAAAACAGGAAATTATTTTTAAAAACTTTCTGTTTTTAAAAACAGTTACGAAACATGCCCTTATTTGTTGGTATTTGGACATTTGGTATAAGGAATGATTTGTTTTGGTGAAAATATTATTTTCGTATAATAATTTTATTTTATTATGTTTATAATTATAAAATATTAAGATAATAGAAAGTATTTTATTTGTTCAATATTAAATATGAAAAGTATAATAGAAAATAGCATCCTCTTTTTTAAAAAGGAAATTATTTTTTTTTTGCTATTATAATATCATATATTATTTTTTAAATTGCAAACTATATAAGTAATATAAAAGTTCTTCGTATAGGAAAGCAAATGGAATTTTTTTGCATATATATTTTCTAGTAAAACAAAGGGAGTCAGCATGTAAAACAATTTCCACATTTTCTTTCTCATTAATATAATTATTTGAGAGACATGAGCTTGAAGTGAGGAACATGTAGAATCTGCATTAATGCAAAATTGCAATACCATGATAAATTGTTTGGTGGGATTTAATTTAGATGCTATCTGCATAGGTAAGGAAGTGATTACCTTTTTCTTTGTACCTCAGAATAAGTTTCTTCAATTACACTTCAAATGGACCCAGTCTATAATTTAGGTACAATTAATTCTCACTAACATATCTTATAATGCACCATGATAGTGACAACTCAAGATTAATTAAAACTCACCAGACGCGGTCTATCTTCATTGCAGTCCAAATGAAAATTTTTCTTTTTAAATTAGGGAGCCAGTGACATTTCAACTATATCCTTTCTCATAATATAATATTGTTTTCAATATTAAAGAAAATAGCACATGGGGCTCACCTAACTGAAGGAAATGGAAAAAAAACATAAGTCACCAAATTAAGCCGTCGACGTCCATGTCTCATTCGTTTAAACTAAACACATATTTTCATACTTCACTAATCTAATCTTAATATTATTAATCTTATAAATATTTAATTGTATTCAATAAAGTCTCTCAAAAGTACTTATTATTATCCTGGTTTCAAGTTGATGGGTTATATCTGATCAAGTCCATTTTTCAATCTCTCATTAAAAATAACGAATTATTGACTTGATAGCTAAGTTTTAGAGTGGTAGAATAAATGATAATATTAGTATTGTATAGTGGTAAAATTAGTAAATTAATTGCTATATTTATATATTAATAAGTTTTTTAAATTTTGACATAGCCTAAAATAATATGTAATCTCTAGACAATTGATAAAAGCCAATCGACTATCCTAATTAGAGAATCGACTAACACATGATTTGATCAAGTTGTAAAAATTTGATTAATAAAGAGTTTTATGAGCCAACCACTTAAACAACTTATGATAAAAGGTATGATCAAACTTGTATAAATAATGTGAAAATAATAATATAAGATTTTCATTAATGCTATCAATGTGTTAAAGATATGTGATAGCACTTTATTCATAAAAAATCACGTTAGTTGATACGACATCTTAACTGTATTATTGAAATTTTGTTAAAATATTGATTTAATTATCAAAACGTGCTTGACGAACCGCTTCTATTCATGTATAATTAACCTTGCTGTGTTTGCAGATTATTTTTCAATTTTGTATAATTTCACTTATCAACCTCACCAATCGAAAAGATTCAAAGTTCAAATAAAAAATTAGGAGAGATACTTAATTGAATATAATAGAATAAACTAAATTAATACCTATAGTTAAACCATCATTAGAAATATTTTTATATTGTAATTATAATGCATCTCTTTAATCTCATTAACAATAAAAAAATCAATTATAAATTCTAATGTTTCAAAAATTGAATAATATAATTTTTAATATATATAGATTTCATAAAATTGATATAAATAAAACTCAAAAACTAATTTCTTGTTGTTAACTAGAAATAAAAATGTATTACAACTTGAATATATAAATATTTTCTTATATTATCATATGCATGTAGTATGAACCACCTTTACCGAAACTCTTCTTTCTCACCCAATTTAATATGTACGGAAACGATAAGTGCCTCTTTTCCATATTGAAGGCTCTTTGGCTTTATAAATGGTCATAGATATATCAATAATATGCTATGGGTGAGTAACCTGTCTCATCCTGTCTGGAATTAATGACTTGGAATAAAAAATGGCTCAAGGCAAAGAGTTTCAAACATGCATTTTTTTCTTAATGATTGATGAAGCAAAACAAAGAAAATCTGAACTTTTCCAAACAAGTTATGCTCATTAATCAATTGACATAAGAAAACTACGTACAGCTACCGCTGTCTAATAATGTCAATATTAAAAAAAAAAAAAAATGGACGTGGACACACCGAAACGCTTTCCGACCAAAAAATTACAAAATAATTAATCGCAAATTCATGGAATTGTGAAAGAATTGGGACTTCAATTTGTAATGAGGCTACTTTGGTCCACAAGGAGAGAAAGAAAATTTAATAAGAATACGCCCACTTTCTTATATTCATTTTTTCAATCATATCTCCTTATGAATGGATGAGTATTAGGATTTTAAGATACATCTATTTATGAAAAAATATGAATAAATAATGAATATAAAAAAATGAATTAAAGAATTATTCACGAAAATTTTATTCTTGAGGAAGATTTAATCTAAGTTGGACGAACGGAAAAGTGAGGGTGAAAATTGGATAGCAATGATGTGGGAAATGGACTAATTGGAAAATATACTTAAAATGGTCGAGTGTGAAAATAAACATTTGGGGACTATGACAAGAGACGAGGGCCCTGGTTGGGGAAGTTTTGGTGGCTTGGTCTTCAAAGAATTAGTCTAGATTCAGTTACCGGTGGTTGGAGTGATTTGAGCGTGCTTATAAACCATCAAAAGTTAGCAGGCATGCCCTAGAACTTGGAGAAAAGGGTACATTTCGGTATTAGTATGACACATTATTATATTGATGTATGGGTTTATATACAATAAATAGTATGGAAAAGGAAAAAGCGTATGTGGGAATTTTGGCAGTGTTTGGAGAGTAATTAGGAGGCAAACAACGTGAATGGGATGTATAGTGGGCTTGATGATGATGATGGTGATTTCATGCCGGCAGCTTTACTCTTCTCTTTCTCACTCTAAAAACCCAATTGGCAGTTTGGCACGCCTGCTCCCACTCAATTACTTGTAAAATTCTAGCTCTCTCTCTCTCTCTCTCTCTCTCTCAAAGAGTGAAAAAGCTAACCCACTAGGCCATTTGGTGATCCCTTCATTGCCACCTTTTCTTTACACTTTCTTGTTTTTCATCTTTTGTCAGAGAGAATTTTGTTCTGACCATCTCCTAGGCCATGACCCCTACTCCCCAAGTTTTATGTTATTGGTCCAAAAGATCATCTCAGTCAATCCTCAATGCCATACATCCACACTTTTTTTTTTTTTTTAAACAAAGAACCACTCCATTAAGAATATAACCTAGAAAAGAAGGGCAGTTTGCTTCTCACTATTTTTAATATGATGAAAATTAAACAAAAGCATTTTTATATATTTAAATATGTTAAATTAATTTAATTGTGACAAAATACATATACATGTATGAAAAATAATTATGTTTTTACGTTGAAATTATGTTAATAATCATTTTACAGAATTAAATAATATATAAGTATTATTGCAAATTTTAAAAAAATCCTAATAACATACCTTAACCTTTGAATAGTTATTCAAAAGAAAAAGGAAACCAAATTAAATTTAAGTGAATGAGACCTTCTCTCTTGCTCTCCCAACACCTTCTGGACGACATCTATTTATGTTTGTTTGAAAAATAAACCTATTCTATTTCGTCTAGCTACTATCCAAACTAAAGAACTTACTCAAAACATTCTCCAGCTATTTTCCTCTTGTTAAAACCCCTTCCTTCTGTTCAGACGCAACTACCACACATACTCTCAGTTTATTGTATATTTCATGTGGGTCTCTCTCTAAAACCTTTTTGGGTTAAATGGATACCTTGTTTAGGCTAGTCAGCTTCCATCAACCAGCTGATCAATCCCTCAACTCCACCTCCACCAGAACTTCTAGCAGCTCCAGATCCTCCACAACAATACAAAACTATATCTACCACCACCAAGACGAAGAATGCTTCAACTTATACATGGATGATGAAGACTTATCCTCCTCTTCTTCCAAACACTACTTTCCTCATCAACTTCGCCCTTCTCCCACCACCACCGGCGCCACCGCAGTGACAAACGCCACAATCAATACAAACACCAGCACTCCCTCCACTACTGCCGATTTCTCTTTCTCTCCCACCCGTGACTTCAACTTCGAATTCTCCGGCAAGTGGGCACCCGATATCCTCCTTGAAACCGCACGTGCCATTGCAGAGAAGAGCAGCGCACGTGTCCAGCAACTCATGTGGATGCTCAATGAGCTCAGTTCACCTTACGGAGACACTGATCAAAAGCTCGCCTCTTACTTCCTCCAAGCCTTGTTCAGCCGCATGACGGAATCCGGCGACCGCACTTACCGTACGTTAACCTCGGCGTCCGAGAAAACATGCTCCTTTGAATCAACTAGGAAGTTGGTCTTGAAGTTCCAAGAAGTTAGCCCTTGGGCCACGTTTGGCCACGTCGCTAGCAATGGTGCTATCTTGGAAGCCTTGGAAGGCGAACCGAAGCTGCACATAGTCGATATTAGCAATACGTATTGCACCCAATGGCCTACTCTGCTGGAAGCTTTGGCCACTCGCAGCGACGAGACGCCGCACCTCCGTTTAACCACGGTGGTGACTAGCAGAGCCGGTGGTTCGGTCGCGGCAGTTCAAAAAGTTATGAAGGAAATCGGCTCTAGGATGGAGAAATTTGCGAGGCTTATGGGTGTTCCGTTTAAATTCAACGTCATTCATCACGCCGGTGATCTTTCAGACTTGAACTTGGCCGAATTGGACATCAGAGACGACGAGGCTCTAGCTATTAACTGTTTGAATGCGTTACATTCTATCACAGCCGTTGGTAATCAACGTGACATGATGATATCTTCGTTTCGAAGTCTGCAACCGAGAATTATTACTGTGGTGGAAGAAGAGGCTGATCTTGATGTGGGTTTTGATGGATTTGAGTTTGAAAGAGGCTTTCAAGAATGCTTAAGATGGTTTAGGGTTTACTTTGAGGCATTGGATGAGAGCTTTCCACGGACAAGCAACGAACGCTTGATGCTTGAACGCGAGGCGGGGAGAGCCATCGTTGACTTAGTGGCCTGCTCTCCGGCAGAGTCTATAGAGCGGCGCGAGTCGGCGGCACGGTGGTCTCAGCGTCTGCGTGGAAGCGGGTTTAACCCGGTTTCATTTAACGACGAAGTTTGCGACGATGTGAGAGCGCTTTTGAGGAGGTACAAGGAAGGTTGGTCAATGACACAGTGCTCCTATGCCGGAATATTCTTGTCCTGGAAGGATCAGCCGGTGGTGTGGGCCAGTGCATGGAAGCCTTGACGTAGATGTTGGTGTGAGAGATCGCACGTGTTCTTTTTTTGGCACGTGCATGGGGTTGCAGTTGCCTTTTTTAAAAAGAAAAAATTAATTGGAGGTTATTTAAGAGGTTTTAAGATGAAGTTTGCTTGTATTAAAAAGGAATGAAGTACATTGGTTTTTTTTATAACATTTTGGGATTAGTTTTTCATTTTATGAAGAACATAGGTTATTAATTTAAAGGCTTTCTGTGTCATGAAGAAAATGATCATGTCCTCAACTTATTCTCGTGAATCTTTTTTTTGTTTCCTTTTATTACTGTTTATTAATCATAAAAAGTAGTTGTTCAATTTCTTAATTACGTTCGTGAAAAATAAGCTCTATAAAATTATATGGGTCTATTATTAATTTCATGTTGACTTAGCTCAAGGAGAGGAAATTTCATGATGGTGCTACTTGATCATTGATGTATTTTATATCAAGGGATGAATATGGTCCAAAACGGAACAGATATGAGCTGCAAAATTGTCTGTGTGCTTAACTAACGGTCAAGACTTAATCTTGTATTTCCACAATAATTAAGATATTTATAGTAGTTAAGACTTAGCCTACCATTTTAATCCTAATTTCTATTTGCAAATGGGTCCAAAAAGAAATGGAGTTTGGTATTTGGTGTACAAAGATGATATCAGCTTAAGGATATTGTGAGTTAATCTAATAAAAACAAGTCTTGGAGTTTTATAATGTAAAATACCCATACATACGGCTACGTTAGAAGAAGGACGATGCCTGGTTTTTGGGCCATAGAGGAATCTAGGACGGCAAGAGAGTTGGGTTTTGCTTGGCGAAATCTCGTAAAGGCGTATACTTATTAGCGGCACAGGTTTTAGTGGCCAACACGCTGTCTTTGACATAGCCTTCTCTGTATTGTGTCCACTGTCTTTTCTCACTCCTCCCCCCCTCTCTCTAAAGGCTATCTTCTTCATATATGACACGGATTTTTGCTTTACCCTCTTGTTGGCCCCACAAACTCTGAACTGTTTCATGGTCGTAAGATGTGGGAAGGGGTTCGTGAAAGCAAATAAATTATAATTAAATAAATAATGAATTGCAAATATTGTGACAAGTGGGCTCATCTTTCAGGGTTGCATATTTTGGAGAATGATATTAAATGATACTTGCTCGTTATAAGAATAAATTTTACTGTTATACGTTAGATCCTCCTTTTTCAAACGGAGTGAAGTCAATTTTATTATGTAACTTGATTTTCTGATGAGAGTTTAACTTTAACATACCCACTTTCCAACCTTTTAAATCTTTTCCAAAGTGAAATTAAAGCTGGGTCATAACTTCTACCAGCTTGCATTGACAACAAAGCTGCTGTCTTTTAAGTTTCTATGGGACCGACCGGGTCCAAGTGTATAATCGCCAACCTATATAGTACTTCTGTTCTGGATCTAATTTGTCTGTGTCGATAATTTCAAGTTTCAAAAATCTCCAGTTTATAGTATCATAATATCAGGATTAACATTGAGAGATGACAGCAAAGGGAGAGACGGAGGAAAAGCGGAAGAATGAGAGAAAGATAGAAAGCAAACTTCGCAACTACATTGATGTGTGACATCTCTCCTATTGGTTACTGTCTGTCTTCACTCTCGCAAAATCTTTTCGCTTTTTCTGGCTTTATGCAACAAACGAGCCCACACCAGATGGGTACATCCCTTCAGGGCTCATTATTGGTATGACGTATTTGACTGGGCTGATAGCTCAAATTTGGCCCAACAGTAGCTCTTTCTACAGCACATTGCAGCAAATCACCCTTTTCATTTATTCATATCTCATGAATCCACGATAAAGTTATCAACAATACACGATACACTGTCACAAATTTCAGTTTTTTTTTTTTTTTTTTTTATAAATATAACAAAATAACATAAATTAAAGAAAATAAGAGATATATAACAGACTAACAGTGTATTATGTGCTTCGAATATAAATATGAATTCTCCGTGGATGAATGAAATATAAATAACTTTTTCCACAGCTCAAACTGACTTTCCGTCAAATGCAATAGCCGCGTGCTATTAGCAGTGGTTAGATCTTTTAATATTATTATTTTTCGGTCAGAGTCTCAGCAGAATCTTAAAGCAAAGGACATGTAAATTACGCATTTCTCCTACCACATCAGGGGGTCTAAATTTTTATCTAGGGAGGTCATGCGACACACATTTTATAGTGCCAAATTAGCTCATACCTCGGAGTGAGTTACATTCAAGTCCCTGTCCATATGAGTTGTATTGTACACGGCTAAGAATGCTTCTGGTCACTGGTAATCCCAGGATTTCCAGCCAAAATAAATAGTTAATCAGGAAGTAAACACACAGATAAAAGAAAATGAAAGACATAAGGAAAGCAAACAAACAACAACGCATGAAGGAATCGTTTACAAATGAAGTCAACACAGATGATGAATAATGCTTCATTATTAGCAAAATTCCAATCGGTAGTATAATCATTCTCTCTATATATATTCTCCCTCTAACTAAGATTAACTTTACCTAAACTAAGAGATGCGTTAAGTGAACTCGAGGTGCTTGAGACTGAAGTTTCTCTTTCCAAGTCCTTGTCCTCATCTGTGTGGGTGAACTTTTAACCAAGTGCTTAACAATGCAACTCAGTGAGATATAAACTGATGAGGCTTCTCATATGATCACAAATGTACAAAGATCACCTACATTTTATTTGAATCCACTCCAACCTTGAGGCAGTTTCCATTTTCTATGCCAGTAGATAGACACTCTTGACCACAATGGGAATTCAAAACTGTACTCTAGTGGCTGATCGGCGGGTCCTGCCACTATCAGAGGCAACCATACATATCTTGAGTCCCTCAAGTCAGCTGGATTCCACCGATCTGCCATGAAAATAAATGAACCTGGGAAACTGGGTAAAGGAAGCACAAAAGTGCTCTGTGCAAAGAATGTTGTAAGTCGAAACATTTTGTTCCCTCCGATGCACGGATTTCCCATTGTCTCCCAAGGCCCCATGATTGACTCAGCTGCATGAACCAGTGCCTCATTTGGGGCCCAACCCGTGCATCCTGATGTGATCATGTAATATGTCCCTTGGTGCTTGAAAAGAGCTGGTGCTTCTCTGTGTTGTCCAACAAGGATCCTTCTCATAATAGATGTGACATTGAGATAATCTTCAGTTAGTGGTCCAAGGTGCAGTTCGCTATTGTCCTCAGAGGAGTAGATTAGATATGCCACACCATCATTGTCCTTGAAAATTGTCATATCCCTGCTCTCATATCCATGGGGCCTTTGGCTACCAAGATAATCAAAAGGACCATCAGGAGTATCACTGATTGCTACGCCAACAGCAGCTTTGGTGTAGTTAGCATCATCAATATGCATCCACATCACATATTTTCCGGTCCTCTCATTGTACACCACTTTAGGTCTCTCAAGCACATTGGACCTGTGAAGATCATGGGTTTCGTTTGTTTCCTCTGCTGCCAATACGATTCCCTCATTTTTCCAAGTCCACAAATCTTTAGTAGAATAGCAACCAACCCCTATAATGTCCACCTGTTGGAGATAATAATACAGACTAGTCAGAATCTTGTCACAAACAATAAAGTATTCACTTGGTAAACGTCGGAAGATGAGGTTATAACAGCATGACCTTGGGTCATTACAAAATACTAACATCAGTACTATAACAAAGAAGTTCTGATTTCTGAAGATACACAATATAACAGTAACTGAGAGGGCATGAAGATTTATGGAGGAACAGGTTCATTTCATGTCTGTAAATCAGGAGAAGGAAAGAAAGAACAGATAAATAACTCCCATCGGTACTTAAGAATATTGTTCAAATTGAAATCCACTTGAACATGGAATCAAAAACATCCCGCAGACAAACTTACCAGTCTCAGTCATAGCACCAGGACAACTTTCTTGTAATCTCAGTAACAATGTCAACCTAGGCAGTCTTAATATTATTCCACATCAGGTTTAGAATTGTTGTCCTTTAGTGCCTCATGGCATTAGCATTATCTTGAATTTCCACCACTTGATCATGCTATTGGGCATTCACACATACACACTCAATGTTATTTGCATTTACTCTGCATCAGCAAGACTCATAATATATCAGTTGACATTTCTACTAGTTACATTGAAATATCATCATGTATTCCCCATTTCTATACTGACCAACGTGAAATTCATGTGCTAACCTTGACATCTCAAGAACCAAAAGAAACCTTTCAAAGGAATACCATTGCTCTTCAAAAGACTACCGACATTTTTTTTTTTCCATCTTAATAGAGGCTACACAAGAGGGGTAGCCTATCCCCTTCTCGTATACCCACCTCACCTGCCTTCAGTGGTATTTGAACTTAAAACCTCCACAATCAAGCACCAATTCTCAATCACTAGGGTGTCCCCATGGAACAAGACTCCAAGATTTCACCAAAACATAAGTAAAGCACAAGGGCCCTTGAAAAAACTAGTTAATTAAATATATGTCTAAGCAAGCAACTAGAAACAAAGAAATATCAGATGGAAATGATACCGGTTCTTACTTATGAGGTAAGCTTCTTTTTCTTTCCAGTTTAATTCAATAACTAAAAGATGCAACCATCTAAACATGCATTTATACAAAGTGAAGCTAAGCTCTTCAACAACAGTTAACTTAATCAAAGAGAATAGATTAGGCTACATGAAAGTTTAAATTTATATTGGCAATCATTAACTTACACTTAAAACAAATTTTCTTTCAAATTAAATGGCTCACCCGGGCTGCTCCTTTCTTGTGAGCATGGTAGGTGGGCCCATCTTTATACTCACCATACCAATAGTATGTCCTTGACTTTTTATCATACAAAATGCCCCCTCCATGGGCTTGAATAGGATTTCCGTCAGTGTCCAACCAAATCCTCCCTGGATAATAGTAATAACTATCGTTCCCTGCTTCCTTCATTGGATTTACAGCACTTCTTTTACCAGGAAAAAATACATGTCTCAGTTGAGAATTTTCATCCAGAAATTCATCAATCAGTGTGGTTGTCCGTTTAGGTCTACGTTTTACTGCACGAGGAGACCTCTTTCCCTTTGGTGGTGGAATTTGAATATTTTCCTCTTCTACTTGTTGAAGTTCACGAAATTGAGGATAATGACTCACCCGAAACAGGATCTCTCCACCTTCCTCGTCTCTATGGTGAATATTGGAATAAAAATGAAGCAAAAGAAGACATCCTACCAAGCTCCATACCACAGCAGACATAGAACATCTGCTCCCTGCATTGCAACGTAAAGTTGTTGGTTTCCTGTTTTTGTTCTTCATCCTCATTTTCTCTTCCTTTATATCTTCAAGATAATGCTGCAATTAACAAAATGCAACCTATGTAGACCCTGATAACCTGACCGAGTATAAGTCACAAACATCTAGTCGACATTGTAGAAAACAGAGCATCTATTTCATATAAAACCAATTTAGGCAAAGATGTCTTGCATAATTGGGTTTTTTAATTTATGATTCATACTTCTATATTGCAAGCAGCCCCAAAATTTGTTGGTTACAAATCACTCCCTATTACGGGCTGGTCAGAAATATTTCATATCTAATATTAATCCCTATCAATTAACCATTTTAGACAAGCTGATTTTCCCACCAAAATATGGGAATCAAAGTTCAAGCCCAGGTTTCCGGTTCTCCTAATATTAGTTCAAAGTGGATGCACAAGAAATTCATCCACAGACTGCCAGAGAAAACCTAATAGATGCAAGATAGAAGCTAAAATGGGATTTTTTTTCAAAATCCAATAAAAAAAAAAAGTGTGATAGAATAGAAAACTCACCTGATGCCAACCGCACTATGAAATGAGGAAAACTCCCGGACATGGGATTCTGTCGCCGATGATGTTTCTGCTTTCAACTATAGTACAACTAACTAGTCCAAATAGGAGGTCAGAGAGAGAGAGAAGGGGGGGGGGGGGGGGGAGAAGAAGAAGAAGGGGGGGGGAAAGGGGGTGGGTGGTTAACTTGGGGGGGCAGTTTGGATCGGAGGTTGATGACGTTGACTTGCCACCAAAGCTGTTCTTAGTATCTGCCTTTAGCTTCTCATCCCAAAGACAGCTCTAGAACATCTACCATAATCATAGTCATTATCTGGTTTCTACTGTAGCTCAAAACGCATTCAAGGCTATATTTTACTGTTTCAGGCGCCCAATCATATATGGCCAGTTAACACATTAATTCTGTAACCAGCAGAGATGGCGTCCATAACACGATTCTTTTCAAATTAAGGACTAGTTTTCTTTTTAAATAATTTTACGAGGAGTTTTATATTTCAAAAGATTAAATATTCAATATTTTTAGTTAAATCATTTAATTTAAAGTTTTAAAATTAAATCAAATAAAAAATAAATAATTTAATTATAAAAATATTTAATCTTTTAAGAAATTTTTTTTTTTTATAAAATTAACCGTTTGCATTTTGGGACTGTCAGGGAATATTTTATGATCTCTAAACAGAGAAAAATACATTAGAAAAAAGTAGAAGATGGCTTAAGGGTCGTTTAACCCTTTTTTGTTTCCGTAACTTTTGCAAGGGTTACTTGACTTTGAATAAAGAATGAGGTGAAGGAAACTTATAAATTATGATATTCACTTCGTCCCAAATTTCACTAGTCCCTGGTCCTTTTTCTGCTCTCATCCATTGTCATCGTTTTTATCATATAAAACTACAAGTATTATTTTCATGGCTGACTATCATCATCTCATTCCATTGTCGAGTTAAGCCCACCATTTAAATAATTGTATCAATATATCCTCATTCAGACGATTTGATATATTCTGAAACCAATACAATATATTTTTGGATCATTATCATCGATAAATACACAAATAGTATTACATGTTAGCATTTTTTTTATATATATGGACTGAAATAATTCAATAATATCTCAGATTAATTGAATGTCATATCATTTGAGTTTGTTGGTATAAAGTCTAATTAATTGTGATCATTGACCTAGACTTATGCGGATATTAGGCCCTAGGCTTACTATAATGGGTAGGCTTGATCCATTTAGTATATATGCACAGGGAGAGACCCCTATTCCTTTCTACTGTCAGTGTTCAATTTTTTCCATCTAAACTGATACAGAGTATACTGAGGTGGAATAGGGATAGTTTCTTTCCCTTCCTACTTTGCAGGAGCACAAATCTGATATGACTTCCTCATCTACGTCTTTTTCAGATAACTCTGGGAACCTTTACCCTTTAATTTTATAATCTGTACTATTTTATATGCCATGTGTAGGGATTAGATTAGATTGTTATCATATAATTTTCTTCTTACATTATATTGCCATTCAAAGTATTTGTTTTATTGAAAAAGTAAAGTCACCTTTGACTAATTTTTATATTAAAGTTCATGTGTTTTAGGATTATATTATTTAGGTTTATTGTATGCGCATATACTTTGAATATAAAAATATATATATCTAGATATGAGTGATTTATATATGATAAAGTTTATATAATTAGAGTCATGAAAAAGTTATTCTTAGATTACTATATATATATATATATCCTATTATACTCAAAGTATAGTTATTCCATTTTAGAAGTATTTCTCTTATTATAAAAAAGAAATTGTAATCCTTTTTGCTGTAATAAAATTTCTTCTTCAGTTTACTAGTTTTTTACTTTAATTGCAGTCTATACTTCATATCAATACTTTCTAACATATTGTACTTTATATCATGTGATCATTTCATACAACCAAGACATGTAGTCTTATCCAAACCTTTTGACTATTATACTTATGTTTGTATGGCTACATAAAATCACGAGACGCACATTATAAGTTCTTTTAGATCTTACTGATTTAAACTTCAAAGAGTCTTCTGATAAGCTCCGACCATCATCACCAATATTTATTTCTTATGCAAATCATTAGCACTAAACATAAATGAGTATTCCTTATGCAAATCATTAGCACCAAACATAAACGAGTAAGATTATGAGTTATGAGATATAAATGATTGGTCAAATACATTTTTTAAATCTTTGATCAATTATACATTAATAATATTAGGTAAAGTAAAATTTATTTAAATTAATTTTTATTTTAATCAAAATTATAAAAATGAATATTACAAATTTATATTTATATTTATATTATATAAATTTTTTTGTTTTCATTCTCTTTATTTTATTTGATAATAAGAATGAAAACTTTATCACTCTCTCTTTTTTATTGCATTTTATCATAATTTACTACTAATAAACAAATGATTTTTATATATATCATCCAAAAAATAATAAATTTTATATATAATTAATTATCAAATTATGTTACTAAACCTAATATAAAATAGATTTTATGTAATCAATTATTTAAAAATTATAATTAATAATCCATTATATATTTATAATCAATTTATCTTGTTATATCAAATAAGCCCATTATCAATAATACACGGAGACAAAATAATTCCATATATCCAACTTGACTATTATTTTCATATTTATCTTACATAATCATTTTTATAATTATAAATTATAAATATAACATATTAAAACATGTGAGATACCAAAACCTATGTCAACTTGGAAAATTTGCCTCTTGAATTGGTTGGATTTTATTCCTAAACTTTAAAAACTTGGAGATTAAAATTTAAAATTAATATTCATCATTCAATTGATTAACTTTTTTATTAAATTATATAATTTTTTCATAAACTTTTTAAGTAAGAATTACAATATTATTATACATTGATTTATCATTTATTTTTCATATAACCACAACACATTTTTTATTACTTAATCAACATTTTATATACCTAATTTAATTTTCATTAATTATATAATATAAAACCCATACATAGAAAAAATAAAGTGATAAATTAACATTTGATAATATTTTAATTCTTATTTAAAAATTAATAAAAAATCATATAATCTAATAAAATGGTTAATTAAGTAGATAATAAATCTTAATTCTAAATTTTATATAATTTAAAATTTTAATTTTCAAATTTTTAAAATAAGTGGAAATAAAATACAACTATTTCAAATTTAAAAGAAAATATTTTACATTTTTTTTAAAAAAAAGTGTCACATCTAATATGTGTCAATACTTGATTACTTACACGTATCTATCAGACACTCCGTTGATATGCTAACACCTACACAAAGTTTATCTGGGTAACACATGATATTTTGAAAAATCGAATTGATTTTTTGATTTTTTATACCAGTTCATAATTATTCAGATCAGCTCTAACTAATTCAACTATTAAAATTATTTTTTTGAATTAACACGAATTGAAAAATATAATGATTAGAAGTCAAATCAATCCAACCATTTGGTCTGATTCATTTTTAAAACAGCGTTTAAACATAATTTAACACATATATTTACCTATATTTTATAATGTTGTTATGCATGGATATATCAAGAATATATATTTATTTGGTTATATATATATCATATTAGAGTGTCTGTGTTTCTTATACTGTTAATTTTTACATTATCATTTCCTTACAGGTGCGGGGAGTAATGATATAGTTGGATCTTATGGACTCTACAAAACCATCTCTTGTGCATTTTTATGCTTACACTTGATTAATGAGAAAATGACTTGTGTACTCTATATACTTTGCATTCCAGATAATAAAACACAGATAGACTGGTTTTTTGGGGTAAAGAAATCCCAAGTTTGTTTGCATGCAAACCAGGACATGACTAAAGTCTAAAACAATGTCAAGAATAAGGACAGCTGGCCATAACATGTGATAAGGATGTCTAATAGATGTCCGTGACAACGATCAAAGGCAGAGGTGAGCTGTTCAGATCATGCTTTGTGGAATGTTGATTATTCACACTGTTTCTTCAGTTCAGAATGCATAAAAATTAATTTTATTTATGCTTTTTCTTAAATTTGTTTTATCAACTC
>JANHAO010003482.1:0-26149 GCA_026873985.1 Saraca asoca
TTCACCTTCACCTTGCATGTTCGTTAATGATACTCATAATAATATTAAATGTTTAGGCTTTCAGTGTAGGGCTCTGAAAATGTTGCGAGCCTTCTCTGATGACAAAAATTGCTCAAGCAGATCAATTTATGACATGAAAACTTGTGTAGTAAACCTATGCATTTTTATATGAATTCTTTTCCTGCTATCTTGAGGATACTTTTCTTGTCAGAGTCCTAGTCACTATGTTTTGGCTTATAATTCAGATTCACTGATTGTTCCTTTGGAGTCGTTGTCTGGTCCATGGACAAGTAATTTGCTTCCATCTCCGGATAGGATGGATAATTGGCGCGGAAATGCTCGGTCCCATCCTCATTCTCTCTCTCATGACAACCTTAAATTTTTGTGTCTAAAGGTGTTTCAAATTCTTGCACTACTAGAAAAAATGATGATCCTTGAGTTATACTCAAGGCAAGGATCCAACTTCCTTGTGAACAATTTTAATGTCTGTATAATAATATTATATTATTCTTTAAAATTTAAGAGTCTTTATCTTAAATTACATTTAATATTTTTCAAATATTTTATTTTTCTTTGTACTCAAATTTTATTTCAAATTTTTATGTATATAAATTTAGTAAATTAATCGTTCCCAGTATATATATTATCTTTTATAAAATTTAAAAAATTATATATATTTTATAAAATTTTAACACTATAGCAAATTCGAATTAAAAATTCGGGTTCCAGGATTGGATTGGTGTTTAAAATCTCAAGTTAAGATTGTTAAAACCCCATGAAATGTATTATGGTGTATATAAAATCATGAGCGGTCCTCGTAATATTATCACATTGGAGATGGCATGTGGTGGGGGCACTCATTTGCATTGCCTTTCGTAAAAGAAAATCCTAGAATTGTCTCTCCCACTTTAAGATTTTGTATTATTTTAAGCTTTATATATATATATATATATATATATATAACACTATTAACGCAAATGTTTGTTCTAGTGAATGGCTTTTCTTCATTTTTTTTTCTTTCCTCCATTGTCTCACAACCAAGAGCAAACTACTATATTTGTCTTTGAAAAATTGCATCTACACCAAACTAATTTTTGAAAGACTTTTATTTCAATTCAGTGTCAAATTTAAGAAAAACTACCTCAATTAAATATTAAATTTTTAAAAAATACATCAAATTAGTTTTCACTATTTTTTTTAGAAGTTGATATTGCTATCAAATTAAACCGTTATAAATACTCTCATAACCAATTTGATATCAATTTAATATTTTAAAAATTAATAAATTAAAAGTGAAAGAATATTGGATCTACTTATTTGATAAAAGTTTATTATTTTTAATTTAAATTTCATTGTCATTCATCTATAAATATAATCATAAAATTATAAAGAGAATAATAACATGTTGTTAAATTTTTCTTGTACTGAAAAAAAAAATTATAGAGTGAATGGACTTTGTACTTAGGAATTTTCTTTTGAATTGACTAAGCATAAGAGACACTATCATGTGGGTGGGTTCCTTTAATTCATGGCACGATGTTACAAATTGATTCATTTGGACGTATATAATGGGTAGCATCTTCAAACAGTATTCTAAATCTTTTTATCTTCATTGAATGGTTTCGAAGTTTGAAGTTTAAACTTAGAGCAAGGGTGATATGTGATCTTTGATATGATGATTAATGATGATAAGATAAGAGAGGTGATAAAAAATGATAGATAATAAACAATAAATAATAATGATGGTGATAAAAAAAGATGGATGATAATAAATAATGATCAACGATGATAATTAATGATAATTAATAATAATAATAAGTGATTATTATGATAATATAAGAAATCCACCTTAATCATGAAAATATTTAATGGAAATATTATGTTAAAAATATTTTTAAATAATTTTTTTTAATTTTGAATTAAATATTAAAGTTTAACATTTTCTTAAAATATTTTTAAAAATATGAAAAAGATACTGTGAACCAAAATTGATACTAAAATAATGGCGACATGGCTTACCGAACTTATTGTCTAAATACTTAACTGCCACTTGAAGAATATCCGCAATACAAATTTGCAACTTGTTGATTGCATTGGAATAAGCGAAGAGCACATGCAAGTTTGGCTTGGTAGGAGCTTCCCTTGCCTCACCTTTTGTGCTTTTTACCTTCTGCACTGCGTTTTTATGTGTCTTTTTCTGGTTTTTAAAATGGCATCGGTTATAATCCCCATTTTCTTTTCCATGTAGAGAATACTTGGATTTTTTTAAACCTGTGTTTTGGTCTCAAGAACACTTTGTCTTGCTATTGCAGGCAAAACTGGATGCTTGCCGTAAGAAAGAAGATAAGGCTGCCTTATCCATACCAGCTTCATCTCTTTGCCAGAGACTAAATCCATGTTACAGTTTTTCTAATCAGAAAATTGCATACAAACTTCATATCTTAAAGAACAAATAAAATATTATTTGATAGTTAATTATATGCTTTGTCTTTCGATTCTCTGCAAAAACTTATCAGCTAATTTTGTCTTTCCCTCACGAAAAGATTCATGTTTTTCTCCCTAAGTCAGTAATCTTCAAACATAGGTGTTCAATTGTTTGTGGCTTTTCTTTACTTCTCGAAGTATAGTACTCCCAAAGTAAAGTTGAACACATTGCAATCTTTTACACAATCCTCACATGTTTTTTTTTACCATTTGATTAAGACCCACAAAATAATCTAACATTTCATAATAATTTATGTTTTATTTAAGATTTAATTGTGTATTTAATATATTTGTGTAGAATTAAAGGGATACAGAATCTTTTGAATTGTTTTATCTAGTAAGGTTTATTGTTTTGATTATTATGTTTTGTCTTTGATTCAAATTATAATATCAGCAATGTCAAAGAGTTAAGCGGTTTGTAAATATCATTGTAAACATTCAAAAAGATCGATAACATATTTTAATCAATGTTTTAAAAATCAGATTTGACAGTAAATAAAAAAAATTATCAGATCATAATTTGATTGATTGAATCAATTAAACTAGTAATCGAATCGGAGGATGATGTCATAAATATAGATTTATATAAATTTATTAAAAAATTAAATAATAGATAATTCATATCGTAAATATGAACTCATATTTTATATAAAAATAAAAAATTAGAAGAAATTAAATAAAATGATGAGCTTATAATCAATTAAGTGTTAATTTTATTTTTTTTTATTAATTTTTAATTACATATATGTTTATTAGATCAACCCAACAAAAAAAAAGAAAAAATTTAAAAGTAAGAAAAAAATTTTAACTAATTTTTGAAAACTAGATTGATTTTCTTACTTTTAACGATTCATATTAATTGCTAGTCTGGTGATTTTTAAGATAATAACCTTAACCTTGGATTGAATCTACGTATCCTCCACCTAAATTTTTCATATAAAAGTAAATATCCTAGCCTTCTGCTTTAGAAAAAGCCCTAAGAAGGCTGAGAGTTGCTTGAAAACCAAAAGAAGCACTTTAATCATAAGCAGGTTTGACCGCAATTAATTAACATGATTCAGGGCATGCTTTAGGAAAAACAATGAGTGAATGCAATGTTGTTAGGGGGCAATACTTACAGCACATCCTTTGGCATTGTGGTCTTGTCACTGTCCCATGGAAGACAGAGCTCACTTTGTAGAGTCACTATTTATCCCCTTGGAATCTCTCTTTCATCATTGTGTTAGATGATGAAAATGACCAAAGGCAATCAAAAATTCAAAAGTTGCTTCATATGGGGCTCTAAAGATAATCTCTTTGCATTTCTTTAAAGGAAAAAAAAGTGACATGGCCATGCTTATCGCCAATTTCTTATTCCATTCGGACTCTCTCTTTCACCGTTAGTCCTTTTTCAAGCCGTAAATCACAATATTTTGTGTTTTTTTTTTAAATACTCGAATATTTTTCAAATTTTAATAAAATTACATAAATCTTTCCTATAACTGAAAACCTTATGTTGACGTCCCTGGTATTTTTACAATCTACAAAAATCTGTCTGAAAGACAAAAAGAAAGCATTATATTTAAGTTCTATTTGTTTTGCTAAAAAATATTTTTTTATTAAAAAATTTTATTTATTTATATACAAGCGAAAGACTTTCATTTATCTACAATTTTTGTAATTAATAAAATAATGAATGATGTCATAATAATAAAAAAAATAACTTCTTTGAATTAGTGAATGTTATTTTTTATCATATTTTTTTATGTATAACATTGAATAAATAGAATATTTTTTAATCTTTTTTTTTAACTACAAATATTAATAAATGGGAAAATTACATCTTACAAAATAAATAAAATTTAAATTCAAATTTAACCTTTTTACTAATTATATTTTAACCGTTTAAATTTAATTGAAGCTATTTTTAATCACAAAATACTCAAAATTCTTCGTATAGTTGGATTTGATCCCATAATTGTCTTTTGCCAACATTTCACTTGTAAGAAATCTAATTTTAAATTTTGATTTTTTTATATTTTTAAATAAGGTTAGAGTAGATTTTTAAACTAAAAAAAAAAGAATATACATAAATTTATTAAACATTACAAAAAATCAAAGTATTTTTTTATCTCATAAAACATAAATCAATCTCATTTAATTCTTTTAGAAACAAAATTCTATTTGGGTCTGCCTAAAATCTAAATTAATTGATTTTGATTCAAAATCTAACTTCTTGAAATGACAATGAAAATGAATAATAATATTGATTTAATTATATTTTTTTGTCTCCTTATAATGTAAATCAATTCTATTTGGTCTCCTTAAAAATCAAAATTTTGTTTTCATATCCTCAAACCAAATGATAATAAAAATTTATTTAACCAAGTGATAATAAAAATTTATTTAATATCTCAGAAAATATTTATTTAATTATAAGAAAATATAATTCAATGAAAGAGAGTAAATATTTTAACATTAAAAGTAAAATCTCGATAAAAAATTAAATTAAAAATCATATATTGAAAATAAAAATTTAATTTTAATATATGTTTTTAAATTTAATTTTTTATTGAAATTTTACTTTTTATTGTTAAATTATTTGCTCTATCTTTTTAAATTATGTTTTCTTACAATTAAATAAATATTTCACAAGTAGTAAATAAATAATAATAATTATTATCATCATTATCATATGATTTTAGAGGATGAAAATAGAATGTTGATTTTAATATCTCAAATGTGATTGATTTGTATTTTAAGAAAAATAAAAATATAATTAAGTCAAAATATTATTATTCACTTCCGTTTTTATTTGGATGGATGTTAGATTTTGTTCAAATTAATTTGATTTAGATTTTAAGAAAATCAAAATAAAATGTCATTTTTAAATATGATTAATTTATATTTTAAAAAGATGAAAAATATAATTAAACCTTAAATTTCTTATATATAAAAATATTATGTTTATTTGTTGATTAATGATTTAATTCAGGATGTTCCATTTCTTTCTGATTTTGCCAACCTCTATTGCTGCTGCTTGTGCAGAGAACATGGAGTTATGAGCCTAAAGATTTGTGTATAGAAAGATAATACAATATGGTATAACCAAAGTTGCTTTCATGATTACTATGTTGGAAGCTTGAGTTAAGACCAACTAAAGCAAAGGCCTGAATTGCAGAAATGTAATTGCAGGTTATGCGCATGATAATATAATTGTTTTGAATGTAAACTTTATACAATAACCTAATTGTCGGGTCTTAAAGTGGCAATTGATAGGATAGCTAAGCTCAGAGCTCTACACTTTAAGGGTATATACTAATTAGTTTTCAATTTCTTTACCTGAATTCATTGAAAACTATTTTGATTCACAGAAATGGAGCCCACAAAATTAGGAAAATGTCATATCCTCTTGAGTAATTGAGCTGTGTCATGCTGCTATTCACTCAATTTTCTTCTTCTTTTTTTTTTTAATGATTTTGTGTGGAATGGCATATGCTTAAATATCAGTCCTTCAATTTTAAAAAGAAATTAATGATATACATTTAGAAAAAATAGATATAAAAATATTTTTTATATGATGGATCTGAGAATAAGGCTAGAAGATTGTGTTTTACTCTCTTCGAAATTGAAAAAAATTAACAAATAAAAATGAAGGGAATCAAGATCCCATATAAACATATTAAATTTTCTTTTTTCTTTTTAAGATTTTGCATGAGATGGCATATAAATAAATATCAACCCCAATTTTAAAAAAAAATTAAAGATATAAATTTAAGAAAGAAATAAATACAATTTTTTATATTAAAATAGTAGGTTGAAAATAGAAAATTGCGTTCTCCTCTTTTTGAAATTAAAGAAAATTGATAAACAAAATTTGTGGGAATCAAAATCCCGTATAAACATATCAAATAACATATTAACTTTAGCTGCATTCTTTGTTCTTTAACCTAGTTTTTAATTTTTTTATATATATAAAAATATCAAAGCATTGTAATAAGGAAGAAAATAAAATTTATTAGAATTAAAACATTTTTTTGTAATATAGTAAATGTTTATATAATTATGTGTCCAAAGAAATTATGCATCAAAATTATGAGTCATCATTTATATTATTATTGACACAGTCAGATCGATAAATATTTGAAAATTCCTCTATTGAATTATGATAAAGTCTTATAATTAAGACAAAGACTAATACTATGTCAATATTTTTTTTTTATATCTGTATATGGAAAAAAAGACCAGTCATCTTCCCCCCCCCCCCTTTTTTTTCTTTTTTTCTTTGGCGTCTGCTTTTGTTGACTGATATTTTAGACTTTATCTTGTATTACACCGCAAGGACTCAAGGAGGGCAGTTGTTAGTTTAAAATTACAAACCGAGGAAGTTGTCCCTTTCCTCTTTCTTTTGGTGATGAGCGGTGCAAAAGTGGGCAGTTGGTGGTTCAGATAAACCCCACCAACTTAATCACACAAATCCTGAAGGAAATTAGCTTAGCAAATTGCACAACTGGGTTGCACATAATCAACACTCTTTAACTCTTCAAATTAATTCCAACTTTTTGTGTAATGCAACTACCATGTATTATATTTTGATCAAAAAGTTGGAGCGTGAAACCCTGTTAGACAAGTTGGTGGTTGATTTATAAAAAAGTCAACCTGAAATGTTGGGCTAGGTTTTTACTATTATTCTCTATTTCTCTTCAAGTAATCAATCTAGTTTGACTATGAATTTGGATTTAATGAGTTAGTTGGCCACACAATTACTTCCCATGTAGTACCCATTATTAAAATTATACCAATTCTAAAGTTAAAATATATGTACAGTGATATTTTAGAACACAATTTTATCAACAAAAATTACATAAAAAATATAATATTTTCAAAAGTAATAAATAAATTTCTTATTTAATTGATTATTAATTAATAAAATAAGAGAATTAATACTTACGAAAAAGTTTTATTTTTTATAAAATGTAAAAAGTTATTTACTTACTTTCTTCTAGGTAAAATTAACTTATTGCAGAAATTTATAATTTTCATTATTAACCAAACAATTTAATCATTTTCTAGAAAGTTCACAAGGAAATATATTCCATAGTAAATTTGACTTTTCATATAAATTTACTTTTTGTATAAACTAAAAATCCCTAATATACTCTTTGAGCAAATAAAAATTCTTATATCATAAAAAAAAAGAAGAAATAGACACAAAAATATATAATGAGCTTTGTCTTTAGAAATTTATATATCTCCTTATTTTAATTTTATATTTATTTATTTTATGTTATTTTTTACGGAGTCAGAATCTCCATTTCATGACTAAATTTGTATTTAAAATAATTTAATGACTATAAACAATTGTCTGGGGGGAAGGTGTAAAATTTATGTATACATTTACTATGACTTATCCTGTGTGATCCACTGCCCTTCTGATGATATAATGTGAGATAATTTAACGTACAACTATAAGTAACCATTGAATTTGAAATTGCACAAGAAATAATTAAAATGGTTTATATGCTTAATAATACATGCTAATAAGAAAGTAATAACAATAATGGCGAGTTTTTTTTTTCTTTTCTTTTATAAACATTAAAGTTTTTATAAAAAAAAATTACATAAAATTGTTTGTCTAACCATTACTAGTTGAGTTCTTTTTTTTTTTTTTGGGGTAATAATAACAATTGAGTTGTTTAATTTGTTAAATAAATGTTTGGGATTTTTTCAGCTTGATATGTACGTATTAATATTATTACTTTATTAGCGACTGGATCTAAGTATCGGTGTTTTGGCGTTCAGTGTGTATCAGCTTGCTAGGAGTTACGATATGCTTCTCAAGCATCATATTCTAAATCGCTTAACATACTTTGTATAAAATTTAATTATGTATCAAACTTCGATCCCTATCGTCAAAACATTCAAGATGAACTTTTGAAGACGTAAGCACTACCATCTTATCAAAATCAAAATTATTTTAAAACCTTAAAAAAAAAATTCATTATGCAACTCAAACATATACAAAGGGTATTACATTGAAATATTACTTCCACATCCTTATATTCATTTTCTATTCATTTTTCTCGTATATTCGTAGGTCTCAAAATTCTAGATCTTACATATGTGAAGAATAGTAAGCATTAAAAAATAATTTTAAATTTATTTAGTTTACATACTTCTTTAAAACATTAATTATTAGATAAATTTTTTCAATGATTATAAATGACTAATTTACTCGAATCCATACGCATATAAATTTGGGATTGAATTTGGAATACAAAGGAGCCCAAAATATTTTTCAAAAATATCAGGTATCTCGACTTTGGTATATATGTATTGTTTTCATTAAAGGCCAGAAATAAACTAAGTCAACTCATGAATCATTTATGATTCAAATTGAAAATTGACTTAATAAATTGAGTTTATGAGCCTAATAAATTGAACCTGAATATGAAAAGTTGACCTATTCATTAAATAAACTAAACTTAATTTATGATTAATTTGATTTGTCGTATTTATAAATTAATTATATTTATAAATATTTAAATGAATTTAAATAAGATTGTTATATGACTGTATATTAAATGAATTAAATAAGTTGACTTAATGAGCTAATAATATGAATTGTTTTAGTTCATTTTAATTTAGATTTATTTACTTGAGATTTTAATCAATTTGATTAGATCAAACAAGTTATCGAGTTAAGTTGAACGATTTATGAGTCTGATTCGAATTAAAAATTTTTAATTCATTTGAATACAAGTCAAGTTTCGAATAGAATTGATTTACAATTTAATCTAACTTGACTCGTATCCTCCTTTATTTCTCATAAATTTCACAAACATGAAAGGGGTGTAAATTTGAGTACAAATATATCCATGCCTTTTTATAAATACGACACTTTAATTTGTATTAAATTAATTAATTAATTTAAAATGAATAGAACTAATTATACTGTAATCTTATAATATATGCTATATAACAATAATAATTATAAATCACAAAAGTGCAAATAACATTAAATAGGCCAATTGGTGAAACAAGGGGGTTACCAAAATCTTGTGATTATAAGCGCAATTTTAATCTTGATTGGCAAAATATTTTTTTATACTTCAAAGAAACAACAGAACAGAGGCCATGCAAAAAAAGATAAAACTTAAATAGGACTTTATACACCAATAAGTAAAAATCATATCTAATGTGGATCTTTTAAAGCTTATCAATTACATTGACGGCGATTTAAAATATTAATATTAATATTATAAATACAAAGGTTGATGTTGATGCAATTCAAAAATTAATAACATGTGGCTTCGGATAGGAACCTGGCCCGGTATGTCTAAATCTTGAGTTTATTATTATTATTATGAGATTCTTGTTGCTTATAAAAATAATTAAAATTATATCTATATCCAATTAAAATATTCATAAGCCAAGCTTTAACTTTAAGTGTATACTTAAAGAAAAATGATCTAAGATTAACGGTCCAAATCAAAAATTAATAACTGACATTTGACGATTAAAAGCTATAATAATATCTAGATGACCTGGTCCAACATGTGAATAACGGGTGTGATTATTTAGATTTCTAAAGGCATATTCAAAAGTTGTGAAAGTAAGTTTTCATAAAATATAATTTGCACAGTACGAATAATTGTTGTATTATTCGAAGGTGTCCAATTTTATATTGGATTAATTAGATTTCAAGAAGTATTTCACCGAAAAAATATAAAACAAATATCCAGTCAATTATCTCAAGCATAGTACTGACTTATATAATTAAGATTGTGACGGTATATTTAATATATAAATAATTAAAAGGAATTAAATTAAGAAAAATGACGTTTAATGTTTAATTTTTTTTAAGAAGTTACTTCATATAGCATATAATTTATTAAAATAAAATTTTTATTTTTTTTCATTTCATCTCTGTTTTTTTTATTAATTGATAGCTCTTAATATCACATTATTTTTGATATTTTTTTTTACAAAGTCAAAGTGAAATAAAATTTTTATATATTATTACATATATATTTTATACCCATTAATTATAAATAAATATATTATATCATAAATTATAATTAATTAAATTTTAGATAATTTTATTCTTATTTTAAATATATTAATTATATTAATATATTTTTATTTTAAAATAAATATAAATTAATTTATTTCGTTAATTTTTTTATATACTTATAATATAATTAATTATTTTATTAATTTTTAGTTAATGATTAATAAAATAATTAAAATTTTAGAGAGTATATATTACACAAGAAATTATTTTAGGAGATTTATTTATATTTTGTGAATACAATTTTTAAAAGCGTTGTGAAACTTTCTCATATACAACTAGTGTTGATTTCAAATAAAGAAAATCATCATATATTTTATTTGGTACCCCATTCAAGAACTAAACTAGAGAAAGCCACGTTACTTGTTTGTTTTGTTCCCATGTGTTAATGCGAGAGTGAAAATTAATAAAATAGTAGGGAGAGGATATTAACACCGGTACAGTACTTAAAAGACACTTTTATTTCACATGCGATTTAATTTTTGTACGAGTAATCATTATATCTACATTGTAGGTAAAAATTTAAAAAATAACAAATAGCAATCAAATAGTTAAAAATTTTCATATTTCATAAATATAATTTAAAGTATATTTGTTGGATAATTATAATTTTTTATTAATATAAAACCGTGTAAGAATAATTTATTTTAAATCGAATAAAAAAATATATATATAGTTTTGATTGATATGGAGCAAGCAATAAATTCAGGTATTATTGTCTTCCTTGTTGAACCTAAAAAAATCTATTAAGTTGAAGTTGTTATTTTTGAGATATGTAAAAGGTAAGGTCCCTCCTTTAACCAGGGTAGCTTTGGACCCAAGATTTACCTGCCATGATTGGAATTTTTGCCTAAACATAAAATGGGAATGCAATTAGTGATCAAGTAAGCTTAATTAATTCATGTCTGTCACAGGCTGAAAAATCAGTTCGTGGTTTGAAATCAGTAATTAAACGACGCCGTTTTGCTTTTTGGCAGGATAGCTTCCATTTTCCCCATGCCTAGCAAAGCCCAAAGCTTTACATATGCTTAGATTCTCCCTTAGCTAGTAGTCATCTCTTGCAGTTTTCTCTCTCTTTCTTTGGAGAGAGACAAAGATAAAGACTTGTGTTGGCTTCTCACTCAAAATCAAAAGTGGAAAAGCAGAGGAGGATAGCCAAGGTGTTTGTTTCTCGAGAAAATCTGATAGGAAAACAAAAACAGTGGTGGTTGAGGAGGAAGAACAAGTAGAAGGAGGAAGGGGAAGAAGAGGAGAAGAAGAAGAAGTAGGAGGAGGGTATTCTAGTAATTTCAACTTCATCTCTCCCTTCTTCCTCCTCCATGTTCACATCCAGTCAGTTAAACAGCAACAGCAACAACATCGACAATAATCCCATCTTCAACGTCGGCGGCGGCAGGTTCTGGTGGTTAATGGCTGCGACGACGACGCCCTCCACTTCGGCGGTGGTGCTCACGGCCTTGGCTGGGGTGGCTTTGATGGCTGTGATTTTCTACGGTGCCAGTAGGTAAAAAAAAAAAAAAAAAATCTCAGAGCGAGAGATTTGAAAACCTCATTCAGGCATTGTAGATGAAATTACTTTCGAATCCGATTTTGTTCCACTGAAAAAGTGTCTGTATAGACAAGGGAAAATTATTATAGATGAATTCCCTTAGACGAAGTCACAATCACAATCCACCTTCGTCGTCGTCGAATTCGAACTCGAATTCCTCTCCCTCTTCGTCGTCGCCGTCATCATCATCTTCGTCGTGGATCCATTTGCGTTCGGTTCTATTCGTTGTTAATTCTTCCTCACCGGCTTCTTCTCACTATCCCTCTGATCGGTGAGTCCCTCTCTCTCTCTATCTCTCTCATTCTGCTCTCACTTTTTTTCTTATAATAATTGTTTGAAATCAGTTCCATTAATTTCTATTTATTTCGTGCCAGATCTCCCATCTCTGAGCATCTCAATCATACTATCAATTTCGGCTTTGCTTGATTAGCTTCTGTTTTTTGCATTTTTGTGCTTCAAGCTTCCATATTTCTATAATGGGTCTCTTTGTTCAGCAGCATTCCGGTTGCGCTTTTACTTTCTGCTACTTGCTTGTGTGATGGCCTGTCTGATCCTGGTAGAAGGGTTGATTGCTTGGATTTAGAATGTTTTTGTGATATGGAGTTGCCTCCCTCGTGTTTTGAACCTTATCATTTGCCCTCATTTCTCGCGACAAATCATTTGCTTGTGTACATAGCATCTGTCAAAATTGCGTTGTTGAGCGGCTAGGACATAATTTAACTTAATGAATCCTGATCGAATATCCACACCCTTGTCTTGTCTTTTAGTACATCTTGTTTGTAGCTACTGGAGCTGAAAAGTAAGATCTGTGTTCGAATATGTTCACTAAACATGTTTATTTGGAAAGTGGAAAATGATATTTTCTGACCCTAACTTTGGGCTACTTGTAACGAAATTTTTAAAAAAGTACAGTTAGTGCCTGTCTAGTCCCTCTGCATCAAGGACTACAGTTAATGGACTTAAGTTTTCTGGATTTCTTCTGGATAAATGTTTGAAGGATTTTGATGTGTAGTTCAGGGACCTTTTGTTTTCCCCTAATATATGTCTTGTTGCTCTTTTCTTTCTCCGTCTTACATGTCCTCAAACTTCTTCATTGGAGAGTAGGTACTAGGTAGATCTGTCTTCATTCAAACTATATAAACAATAATTAATAGTTAAAAATGTAACGTATGCACATCTGATGGGAACAATGATGAGTAATTTAGTTGGCCCCGAGTTCTTTAACTTGACGTTCATGAACTTCAATATATGACCAGCAGTAAGTACCAATATAATGGCATTATCTATGTAATCTTTGTGCTTACAGCACTGAATACATTAATTGTTCTAGCTCTAAAGAAGCGAGATAATAATAAAGAATTTCACTCAAGAATCAAAGAAGTCTTTGTAAAATTGTGATTGTAAAACTCATATAGGTGTTTGTCCTCATAAAAATGTGTTAAGTTTGTGGTAGAACTCCTATCCACTTATAATTGCAATTTTTTGGTTAGATACTTGTCTAAATATTGCAAGGGGGAAAAAAGGCCACCATTGGCATGAAAATGTTCCTCTTTATGCTGGAACACGACACTTACTTTCAATTATTTTGAAGAATATATTTTTCTAAAGGTTTTCCAATACTGTCAATTTCCCATATGTTGTTGGCTGCTTGTTCTCTATAGTAAAACTTTCTTACTTTAGGCTGTGATAATTGATTCTTTTTTTTTTTTCCCCTTTTTGGTAAATCTTCAGGGGCCGGCTTAAATCTCCATGGTCACGCAGGAAAAGAAAACGTGCTCTTTCTTCTCAGCAGTGGAAAAGCTTGTTTACTCAAGATGGGAGGTTGCGTGATGGTGGAACTAAGTTCTTGAAAAGAGTTCGCAGTGGAGTGAGTTTAGCACTCTTTTAATCTAGCAACTAAATGTATTTCTCATAATTTCTTTGTATTTGGAAATAATCAGACTATAACATCTGATGCAGGGTGTTGATCCTAGTATTAGGGCTGAAGTTTGGCCATTCCTACTTGGAGTGTAAGCATTCTATTTTTCTACTTTTCATTTCTAAATAATATATTTATAATTCCTTGTAACCTCAACTATTTTCATTGTATAATTGTTCTAACCCCGCTCTTTGCTCCGTGCTCTATGCATTTGGGAGGATCTGGATGACCTTCTCCTTCCTTTGTTTTGGATTATCAGAATGAGGCGAATGACTGATTCTTCATTTCTTATATATGCTTTATGCATATTCATCCACTTAGATGCACTTCTATATGCTTCATTAGTTACTGAATTTATTTTTTCATTTTACAGCTATGACATAGACAGCTCCAAAGAAGAAAGAGATGTTATAAGAACTAAGAATAGGTAAGCATTCTAGTTTTAGTTATTTCATATGACTTCATGTAGTAGGGACTTGGTTTGGAGTTTTCCATGCTCTATAGTACCTTGTGATGGTTTGCCTTTTCCACTAGTATTTTGTTTGATGTTATTGCCTTCTTCTTGATCATCACCATTGTAAACTTTTTAACATCACATAGTTCTATGACAATCTTTAAAACAGAAAGCAATATGAGAAGCTCCGCAGACGATGCCGCCAGATCCTAAAGCACTGCAATGGGAGTTTTAAGTTGAACCAAATTGGAGAAATCTATGAAGAAGATAGTGGGAGTATTGTCCAAGACTCTGGTTCTCCTAGTTCTGAAGATGTAGCCAGTGCTAGGGACTCCCTTTCTAGTGAGGAGAGGAACCCAGATGATGAATACTCAGATGATCCATCCAGTCAATTGTTAGAAGGAGATGATATTTTGAATTCCAATAATGCTGATATCTCTGCACTGGATACTGATTCCTCTGATTCAGACTCCTCAGAAGGTCCTGAGGTAATTCAGTCTTTTTCCTCTGTGGATAATCAGGAAGAAAATGATACCAAGACAACTTCCAAGGAAGATTCATTTCCCTCCCTAACAAAGGTCCCTTCAAAACCAAGAACTAAGGAAGATTTTGCTACATGGCAACGGATCATCCGACTTGATGCAGTGCGAGCCAACGCAGAATGGTTGCTGTACTCACCCTCCCAAGCTACACTATCAGAGAGCAGGGCGTTCCGTTCTGCTGAGGCTGTTGGTTTGAAGGATTACGGTGACCTAGAGCCCTACCGAGTCTTTCATGCTGCCCGACTAGTTGCTATTCTTGAAGCATATGCGCTATATGACCCAGAAATTGGCTACTGTCAGGGAATGAGTGATCTACTTTCTCCTATAATCAGTGTTATATCGGAGGATCATGAGGCTTTTTGGTGTTTTGTTGGATTTATGAAGAAGGCACGGCAGAATTTTAGGCTTGATGAGGTGGGCATTAGGAGGCAACTCAATATCGTTGCCAAAATTATCAAATTTAAGGACTCCCACCTATATAGACACTTGGAGAAACTCCAGGCGGAAGATTGCTTTTTTGTTTACAGGATGGTGGTGGTACTGTTTAGAAGGGAGTTGACCTTTGAACAGACTCTTTGCCTCTGGGAAGTAATGTGGGCAGATCAGGCTGCAATCAGGGCAGGTATTGGGAAATCTGCATGGAGCAGAATAAGGCAGCGAGCTCCACCAACAGATGATCTACTGCTTTATGCTGTAGCAGCTTCGGTGTTGCAGAGAAGGAAATTGATTATTGAGAAGTACAGCTGCATGGATGAGATCATTAGGGAATGCAATGGCATGGCAGGACACCTTGATGTATGGAAGCTGCTAGATGATGCACATAACTTGGTGGTCACGCTTCATGACAAAATAAAGACGTCATTCCAATGATTTCAGATTTATACTAAATACTGCTTTATGATCTTGTCTGAAGATCCTAGTTCTTTCTGGGCTGCCAGATCAATCCCTCTGCATGAGAAAATAAGCACTGCAGAGGTTGTCACTGAATTCTGCTGCTCAACCCGCCACTGCATATCTTCAAGGCAAGTTTCTATAGCAGTGGCTGACATGCGGACGGAATTTAGCTTGATTATGTATTGTTTTTCTCCATTTTTCTTGTCAAATTTAATTTCAGACACATCTCAGATCCCTCTGGAACACCGTTGCGAAAAGCACGTGGTAGGGGCATGTAACCATGACTAGAAGTTGAGATATGATTCTAAAGTATGATTGTTGTCTTTTTTTATTCAAGTCTAGAGTCAGTCCCTAGATTTCTGACGAAGCTAATTTACCGTTTCCAGCCTTTTTTACCTGTGTGTACAAGAATTAGCTCGAATCCCTTGTAGGGGTCAAATGCTCCACTGAGTCACTACCTGATCAAATGGCTGTTGACACTATTTTTTTTTTCCTCTAACGTCGACATTATAACTAGTACACCAAATTTAATTGGCTAAATCGTAGGTTATTTGTTCAAATAATATTGGGTGGGGTATTTGATGAGAGAAACGACTGCAGTCGGCATCGTTTCATGCAACAGGTTATTCACACTGGATAAGACAAGTTCAAAGAGACTTGTTTTTAAGTAGAGAAAACAAATTCCAATGGAAAACACTGAAAGGGTCAATTCAACAAAAATGTCTTGGACTTGTCGCTTCTCAGTTTTTCCTTTTCTGCTATTTGGTTCTTAGTGAGTGTGAAGCATGGAAATTTCTTGCTTATCTATGCCTACAGACAAAGCCAATCATAGAAACTTGTCATTATGCAGTGAGATAAAGTAACATCTATGTGTACATTTTCTTTTATTCAACTATTTTGTGATTGGTTTAATCTATTCATCTTGTGTATATTTAGAGATTTTTTTAGTTGTCAAAAAATTACATGAGAAATGTAACTATTGAGAATTAATATATGAGTGTGTTGTTTGATAAAATAGGAGAAGTAAAATATATCAAAAATTTCTACTTCTAATATTTTAATTGTTATTTTAGAGTTTTACCTCTACTTAAATAGGAATTTTTACAGAAACTTTTAATTTCTTCTGTTAACAAAATAACTTTCAGAAAATTTTTAAGAAAATTTATTTTTTAAGAAGTTTAAATTCACGCAATAACTTATTTCTAATGTAAATCAAATGATCCCTTGTAAGCAAGAATTTTCTCCCAAAGCAGGGCGAGAAGAAGGACAATCATACACAGTACACATGCCTTGAAAATTATCTATCATCTTCTGTTATATAGACTGATATTTTCTCAGCAAATGGATCAATACACTGCTGTAAATCTCAAACTTCTCCATGCGTTCTATCTCTCCAAACTCTCACAAGTAACCATTAATCTCCCAATCTCATTGCAACCTGCTTCTGCTCCTCCGATTTGTTAGTAGTTTCAACGAGTCCACCTTTGTTTGCTCCTTTTCTTTCGGGCTTGCTCTTCAACCTTGCTCAGAACTTTCTTTGGCAAACAAGCAATAGAGGTATGTATGAAACTAGAACCAAGGAGATTATCCAATGGCATAAGTGAAATACACGATTATTTGACAGATTTGTAACAGAGGGAGTTCCCTTTACTTAGTAAAACAGCACACGATCCGTATAAATCAAACAACCTCCAGACACAGGTGAAATCCACTTGGGAAAAACTCATTAGGTATCCGTTCATCAGAACAGATGGTATCCTCATTCTGCTTTTCAATTTGCTTTTATTTACTGCCACAAGTTCCATCTCATAAGTCAAATAAAGACCATTAGCTACATGGCACTAATGTGAAAACAGCCACACATGAACCCAAATTAGGTCAGCAGCCAGTAAAGTTTTCTAAAAGAAAAATGATGAAAATAAAAACATCAATGAGGTACCACTGATGAATGAGTGGTACCACTTGCCCTTCATTTACATCTCTTCTCCCACTTATACACATGATACAATCTGATTATCTAAGTCAAACTGTATGCTCATGTCAACCAAGTGGGGCCAATTTGAGCCGAGCTCATAAAATGTATATTTGAATGGGGAGTTGTAAATGAATTAAAGTGTAAGTAGCATTTTTCACGTCAAAGAGATAAAGACGAGATGAAACCAAAACTTTCTTAGAGATTGGAGTTACTCAAAATGGGACAAGAAACTAGAACCATTAAAGGAAAGAGAGATAATATGTTTCTCATAATCATCCACAATCTTCAGTCACAAAAACTAGTAATATTGCTGAAGGAAGTCGCAGAAGTAGAGTGTTCCTTCTGATGAACTATTTCAGTTTTCTCAGACACGAATGAAACTAACACTGACTGTCCTTCGATGTTCTCACACAATAAGAAACTATTCTTTCTTGGTGTAGTGTCGGACAGCAAAGGCTAAGCCCAATATCACAAGAGGCACCAGAAACTGCAATATCTTGATCACAAATTCAGGAGTCTTGTCAGGATTGTAATGCGCTTGCTGAGGTGGAATGAAAGTCCGTTTTTGTGGGACAGTTGATGCATCAATCTCACCAATATAGTATTTTCCCATCATATCTCTAGCAGAATCACTGTGTCCCACATCTTCAAAATCATTGGTTGCGTCTTTTCCTGTGATATGTAACATTAATTTCAATAAAAAGATGGCCATCCATAATGTTCGTTTAATAAACATCCTGAGATTATATAATAAGCATACCTGTTGCAGATAACAACACTTCATCACCACCAGGATGATCATCCATAAAAGGGGTGACATCATACACCTAATAAGATTACAGCATAGAAATTCTTTAAAGTGATGGTAATTAGGATCATGATAAAGTAAGCCATCCAGTGGCCATCTTAGATAATGTTTGAAATGGTGCCAGTGGGTTTTTTCTGCTAGATGTCCCAATCATAGCAGATGGGTTAAGGGAAGGAAGCAACGAAATGTATCCAGCGAACAAGAGATTATACAAACATGATTGCCAATAAAGCATCTATTTATCATACAAGAGGGAGGATAAATATCAAAGCAGAATAAGCATAGTAGCGATTCTCCCCCTAATGAAGTGATCCATAAATACTCAATTGTGACAGTATCCACAAGACACAAATGCATGCCATAGTACCCGACAAGGATTCCTTGCTATTTCTAATCCTTATCATACCTTTTCATGATGATGTGTGATTAGAGCTGCTTCCAAACAAGTAATGCACATAGTACCAAGAGTGATGCCGCTAGACTCTTTCATGTAGTCAAGATATATGTGCAGTGTAAATAATATGACACATATGAAGCTCTTCCCCCACCTCCTACTTCTCCCTCATAACCATAACTATTTCAGCAAAAATTACATAGACAACCCATACTATAACAGACTACATACAGAAACCAAACTTCAAAATGAGTCAACAAATAACAAATTTTAAACCTAAATCTGAGTAAAATGATATTCCTAAATTAAAATTAATAATCAATGTAACAATTTCGAGGGGCAGTGAGTCTGTCCTGACACATCACAGTTCATACCATTCAATTTTGGACTGAGTGGAAGGAGCTAATGCACGTTTTTTTCAGCAGAGATGCTTATCCACGCTACTCTTGGAGCAAGCTTTTTTTTTTTTCACATTAAAGTGTTCTTTAATCCTTATCCTATTTGCCCATAGTCGTCTCTTCCTTAAATAAATTCTTGTATAAATCAAAGAAATATCTTAATCCATAAAGCAGATTTCAACAGTAGCATCATCTTTCATAATAATAATAAAACTAACAGCATCTGAAATTCTAAATTTCTTAGGTTCAGATAAGCCATAAAGAGATCCCAACTTCCCAACTCAGTTACTCAAGACATAGACTTGCAAAGCATGGAGTAACCCAAAAAATAATCATGCATGGGAAACATCGCATAAACAAAACACTATCTGACCTTCCCAGAAATGACAAGCCAGCAATCTTTGGTCTGATTGTGCTTTGAAACTTCTTCGAATTTGAGAAATTTTGGATCTGAAGCCATTTCTTCAGTGCCACCTATCACAAAATCAATTATGGATAAGACCCAGAAAATTTCAAGTCAAACCCACCAAAATCCGTGCGCGCAAATCAGGATCTAAAGTAAATTCACAGGGATCAATTATCCATAATGCAAAAGAGAATCACAAAGGCAGGAAAATAAAAACTGTAATCTTCAAAACATGAAAGACTCCCATTTAAGAAGTATTAATTAAAGGAAAAAAATGATTCCGGGGTCCAGATGTTGGATTGCGACACTGAGACTTACAGACACAATGCTTTTTCCCAGATACGCCGTTGGCTTTCTCTCCTGCCTTCTCTATTGATGTCCAATATACTGCCAAATCAGCTCACTGTTTGTGTATGGTAACTGTGGTCGGCCAAATTTATAGAACATGCTTCCTTCGGAGACGAAAATAGCCTTCTAACTGCTGAAAATTACACAATGACAAAATACAATAAGGGGAGTTGACTCGAGGGTAGGCCCGTCTCATTTCACAGATTTAAACGTTTTTGTGGTATAAAAATGAAAATAAATCTTAAAATCTGGCAAAGTTAATACTTAATTTTCTTAAATTGATGCATAACTGTTCTTTTTTTAATGAACAAGAAATTAATTATTTTTTAACTGATCGTATAACTATTCTTAATTTTTTATTCAGATATTAACCAATTTTAAATTTAGGAGAATTATTCTTATTTTAAAAGTCTCCTTATAAAATATTCATTATTGTAAATAAGAAAACATCAGAGAATGTACAATTATATTAATTTTGATTCAATTACACCCAACAATTTTATTTTAAAAAATAATATTGATATTTTACATCTTACTCATATAATTTTATATTGTAATTTGTAATATTTAATTACTCATATTTTAAATTTAAATCATGCTGCTACAAATTTTAATAAATTAAGTAATTTATAATTATCATCTATATACATTCATAGTTAAATGAGTTGTCCAACCTAATAAAAAAAAATCCAGTAAAATTATGAATGTGTTCTAATTTTTTAAGGCTTGATTAGGATTCAAACCCATTTTTTTAATTTTTTTTATTTTGAGTTTGGCTCACGCTATGCTTATAAAATATGAACATTGTAGGTATTAATTTCAAGTTTATTATATATATATATTTATTCTATTATATTAGTATGAGTTTAGTTATTTTATACAGTTAATTTAATAATTATGTGTAACTTTGTTTGCGTATTAGATTATTGTTTAAAATATAATTTTCTTATACAATTATTTATTTTATTGTCATTGTTAGTTAATTTTAATTTATATAAAAATTAGATAAATACAGTTGAATTGAATTTGGACTAAGACATTATATGATGTTACACGTGTAAAATCCAATTTAAAAGTATATATGACAATCGGACCTAGAAACCCCTTTGTAACATTGCAAAATCCTGAAAAAAAATTGAAGAAAATGAAATAAATGTGTATTTGCTGTTGCTATCCATTTATAGAGGCGGCACATATGGGAATGAAGTTATTGAAGCTCATCCCTTCCTCACTCATACAATGTACATGGGCTGATCCTCCTCCAGCTGACAATTGCGTACTTGAACTGAAAATCTTAGTGATTTAATTTGTTTTGGCATGTTTAAAATGAGGATGCAAAATCAATTATGCAAAATTATAAGTGTCATATAATGACAGAATTTAAATAATACGTTCAAGGGTTTAAATTTAAATTTCTCATGATTAATAAAAAAATAATTATGCAATAAACTTCGTAGTAAAGCGTAAGCTACAAATAGCATACAACTAGGGTTTTTGCTGCATAATTGAGTTTCTACCACCGTACTAAACTTGCAATTCATACTTCATCAATTTGCATCACTAATGTTACTACCGCAACCATTCAAATAAAGAGAAAATCAAAAGAGTTGATGTTTATTCAGGGTTCTTTAAAGATAATGAGGTGTAAGTATGATGAATGAAAATTTTTTGAGATGGATTTTGGATAAAGAAAAGTAAACACTTAACGAAGAGCTTGAAGTTGATAGTAAAAGGAATCATGCCTGGGCCATCAAAAAATGTGACTGAATGACGTGAAAAACATGATTGAGTATTATGGTTAAGTATGGGGTGAGTTTTTAGTTTAATAGAATTTTTTCAAGGTGAACTTACTTTCTCTATTCATGACTAGTTAATAAGGGGTATTTATAAGTATGACATGGTGGTTAAGGTTACTTAATGCTAAGAAGTTGAGTACAAGATTATTGAAGAAAATTTGGATTTAGATGACATTTTGGTAGCTGATTGAAAAGAAAGAAGGTGGTTAGATACCTTAAGTTGTTCAATATTCCTTTTAAGGAATCCTTGAGCAATGGGAGTTGGTCTACTAGCTAGTATGCGGTAAATATACTTAAAAATGGTAATTGGATGTGATAAGTCAGAAGGGACTAAGTTATGTCGCAGTTTAGGCTGAGGACATTTTGTGTATCATGTATTTCATGCCTTTGGAATTTGATTTTCTAGCGTATTGTATCAGTGCACTTTTCACTTTGCTTATTCATGAGGGGTTTAAACTTGGGATGAACTAACTTTCCACCATCTATTCCAGATGTGTTGAATGAGGTCCTCACTTTAATCCATCTAATCCATATCATCACGAATTACCACCAGCTAGTGGAGTCAGGCTCTTCCATCCTTTAAAGATACATTGATCACTATTTAGATCACACTTTCTAACTCAGAGCCTTTGATGGCCAGTATCAAACCCTAGGAACACCTCTTATGAACCCAAACCTTGGCATAAGATAAAGGTTGGGAAAGGGCATGACCCAATCTTCCATAGCTAACTGTCTAGTTTAGAAGGGTCGATCGGTAGCTAGGTCAGTGGACCTTTTGTAAGATATGGGATAGAAGCAAGACACTCTGCCTTGAAGTTTCTTGGATTTGATTTGGTCAATGCAAAGTTATGGGACTCTTCATAAAGTATGCAACAGGAGCTAAGATCGATTCGCCATGAGGTCATGATTTATTCATTTCTTGTGGTGTGCCTGAGGGCTCCCAGATGCCATGTGACAAGGGACATATTTGTGTACAAATAATGATGATAAGATACTTTTAAAGATAAATAACAGTGAAATTATATTATTTTTATAAGATTAAAAATATTTTCTAAACGAACCAAAATCCACATAACAAATTATAATATAGATAAATAGAGAAGTTTAAGCTCTCTAAACTTTAGCAGTATAAGTGGGTTATTGACATAATTTTTTATTTTCTAGAGACTCTAGATAATGCTTATCCAAGTAGCATTAAAAGAACAAGGAAAAATTAAAACATAATTCCTTTCTTGAATAAAGTGAAGTTACCAACTGGCCCTACATGGCATAACTACCTTTTCTTGGCATGAATCGCATCGCCACTAATTGGCTTTGTTGACAGCGTTTATTGAGTCTCCTAGGGTCCCTGTTCTCTTAGTGAAAATCTTGAAGGTGGACATTCTTTACAGAATGTATTTGTAAAGGGAATTAGGTAGAAATGTCAAAGTTCCAAGATCATGACCCCCAAGTAGAAGTCCAATTACTAGTTCCTCACAAAAAAGGTCCCCACACTTTCAAAGCCACTGTATTCAAAGATGCTAAGGTCCATCACTATTGCATCTGTTATTATTGGTAATGATAAGGAAGAAGAAGTGGACATAGAGATTGAGCTTTTGAGTGCCAAATTGCCTGGATATCTTATCATTCACTTATTGGTTTTAATTTGCATTTCCTGAATACCAATGTGGACTTGCAAAATCTTGCTCATTACATGTTTTTCTCTTTTTATTGTTGCTCTCTCATTTAGAACTTTGCTACTTTTGTTGGTAAAAGAGGAGATGAAAAGGAGATTGACAAAAAAGAGATAGTTATTGAGCCTTTCAAATAAGAGAAGCAATTTAAAACCCCAACTATTGCTACTCAAACTAAAATTCCTTTGAAGAAAATAATTTTTTTAGTTGGAGTCTCCTACCATTGTTTTTTTAAGATCTATGGACACAAGCAAGACCATAGGTGTTATCCTGGGTAATTGTGGACTTGTTTGATTACTATTTTTAAAAACAGTTCTCTATTCTTGAAAATAATGGACTATTTTTAAAACAAAAAAACTTGTTTGGTAGGATTATTTTTAAAAACAATTTTGAAAATTTTATTATAAAACCTTATTTTAAAAACAGTTTTTAAAAATATTTTAGGAATGTTTTCAAAAATAGTTTTTAAAAACAAAAAAATAAAAACACTTCCAAATACACCCTGTGATTCTCTTCATTTATTTTTGCAATTTATTCTATTCATAACATGATAATCCTCTTTTTTTTTTTTGGGAGTTTACCCATCATGCAGCTGAAAGAAGTTCCTACTAAAGGTAGTGATTAAACTACCCTAGAAGAAAATTTATAATCATAAACTTAAAAGATGGATACGATTGAGAAGGCCCCAACTACAACTATAGAGACTGAGATTGAGAAAAACTATCCGATGGGTGGTAGAATAGATAGACCTTCCAAAGGAAATAATTTGCAATCCTGCAATTTTATTTCGTGTTTGTTGGTTGTATTCTTTGAACATCATGCTCATTTATGCTAAAGTGCATTTCGCCTATAGGGACATGTTTAGGTTATGTTACCATTTACTTTGTGTTTCTGAGAGAAAAAAGAACACTGTAGAGCCAAAGAAGGGATCCATCTATGTTAGCCTAAGAAATCCTAGCTACACTTTTTCTTTAGTTTTGATGATTGAAAAATAATTTTAGTTAATATCATAAACTAACTTCATGTTTGAGTGTTTATTTGCTTTGCAAGATTTAAAGTTGATTAAAGATTGTTCAATAGATCAACATCAATTTTAAGCTCTTTATTTGATTTAATAGGATCTTTTGTAAATGAGATCTTGCTCATATTGCTCAATCATGTTTTCTAAAATAACTTACAGTGAGATAAAATAAATCAGTTAAAATAAGTTTTAAATCAAAAGTTTTTAAACAAACTTTTTATATATTCCTTCACAAGTTAAATTTTAATAAAAATTATTTTTTACTATGTGAATTGATTCATGAATCAATTCATCATTGAAAAACTTGTGAAACGAACTTGAATCGATTCACCAATCATTCATGAAGAAAACTTTTCTTATTGAAGGTTTGAAATTTTTCTAAATCGATTCACAAATTGATTCAAACACTTTTTTCATTATACTATGATTTGATTCATCAATCGATTCGGATATAAATTTTTACATAAGTTGAATCGATTCATAAATCGATTAGTTAATTATAAGTTTGTTATAACTACTATAAATCAATTTACGAATCAATTCAAAGACTAAAAATCAGTTTTTTTTTAAATGTTGATTATCTCAACTACAAATATATTAAACCTTATTTCAAACTTAACTTTTATAGCACATACTTTGTGAGAAATAGGGAGAAACTTTGAGCTTACACCTAATACATCAATACCTCACATGAATTCTTCAAATCAATAAATCTTTAAGTATTCTGAAGAAGATTTCTGCCTAGATAATTTAGATATTCATTTCAATTCACAGTATTATATCTCTTAACTTTATCTTGGTTTATTTCTTTAGATTTCTAGGTTTTAAAAATTTGGATACAAAGGAAGAGGTTGATCTTCCATTGGCATCCTTCAAGAATTGTGAGGTTAATTACAATTGGTAGAAGATGCATTGAATTCTTGTAAATCTTCATAGTTGTAAAGTTGGTCATAGTTAGGTGAAGATATAAAATTTTTGTGTCATAGGTCTTACAAGAGCCTAGGAGAACTCTTATTGTAAAATTGGTTTATAGGAGCCCTATTAAAATCCTGTGTTAGTTAATAAAAGCAATCATACGGTTGAGTATTGATCCAATGGAGTAGACTTGAATTACGATTTCAATTCAAGTTGAACCACTTTAAAAATTTCGTGTCTTGAATCTTTTTTACTACATTTACATTCTTGCACAATTACTATTTCTGCAATTCTAATTTTTGCAGAATTTTGTATTTCTATTTCTGCATAATTTCTATAATTTAGTTTTTTGATAATTCAATTCACAAACAAATTAATTGATAACCTAATACTCTGATATAAGATTTATTTGAAAACACTTCTGCTGTGCATATTATAGCATTTTAAGGTCCAAAAATGACTTATCTCAGTTGTGTTAGTGTGTATATATGATTTTATGTCAATTGGATTCATTTTACAAA
>JANHAO010003483.1:0-26075 GCA_026873985.1 Saraca asoca
TGAAAGACAGCTAGATAGAAAAGTAAAAGTTGTGAGGTCTGATAGAGGTGGTGAATATTATGAAAAATTTAATGAGAATGGACAAGGTCCAGGTCCATTTGCAAAGTTTCTTGAAAGTCCAGGCATATGTGCATAATATACTATGCTTGGTACACTGCAACAGAATGGTGTACCTGAAAGGCGGAATCGTACTCTTATGGATATGGTTATGAGTATATTAAATTATAATATTATACCTTTACCATTGTGGATGAACACATTAAAAACCGCTACATATCTGCTTAATAAGGTTCCTAGTAAGGCAGTTCCTAAGACCCCTTATGAATTGTGGACGGGAAAGAAACCTAGTTTGAAGCATCTTCACGTTTGGGGTTGCCCAGTAGAAATAAAGGTGTATAATCCACATGAAAAGAATCTTGATGCAAGAACCGTTAGTGATTTCTTCATTGGCTATCCCGAAAAGTCAAAAGGTTACAGGTTTTATTATCTTAATCATGGTACAAGAATAATTGAGTCTGGTAATGCTCAGTTTATTGAGAATGGCTAGTTCAGTGGGAGTGAGAAATTACAAAAGGTGGATATTATGGAGACTCGTAGTGAATCTTCTTCACCTAATGTTTCTCCTCAGGTTGTTATCCCTCTTATTGTATTACTGTCAAATAACACACAGAGACAACAAAATAATATTCAATACCCACAAGATGAATGTATAGTTGATGAACCAACTGACAATGTGCAAGTCACAAATGAATAAGTGATAGAAGGAACACCAAAAATAGCATTAAGAAGGTCAAAAAAGCAAAGAAGGCCAGCTATTTCAAATGATTATATTGTTTATTCACTTGAACATGAATGCGACTTGAGTATTGATGAGGATCCAGTCTAGCTCAAACAAGCCATGGAAAGTGACAATTCTAAAAAGTGGCTTAAGGCTATGAAAAAAGAGTTGAAATCTATGGATGATAATAAAGTATGGGATCTAGCTGAGTTACCTAAAGGTTCAAAATGAGTTAGTTGTAAATGGGTCTTTAAGACCAAACGTGACTTAAAGGCAACATTGAAAGGTATAAAGCTAAACTTGTCACCAAAGGTTTCACTCAAAAGGACGACATTGACTACAAAGAAACCTTCTCTCCAATTTCAAAGAAGAACTCTTTGAGAATTGTTTTGGCTTTAGTGGCTCATTATGACTTAGAACTTCATCAAATGGACGTAAAGATTGCCTTTTTGAATGGTGACTTGGAAAAAGAAGTTTATATAGACCAACATGAAGGGTTTTTGACTATAGGAAAGGAAACTCTGGTGTGTAAATTAAAGAAGTCAATATATAGACTAAAGCAAGCTTCCAGACAATGGTATCTTAAGTTTAATGATATTATTTCGTCTTATGGTTTTGTAGAGAACACTGTTAATCAATGTATCTATATAAAGGTTAGTGGGAGTAAATTCATAATATTGATCCTATATGTTGACGATATTCTGCTTGCTGCCAATGATGTTACTTTGTTGCATGATGTAAAGAAGTTTCTCTCTAATAACTTTGAAATGAAAGATATGGATGAGGCATCCTATATGATAAGGATAGAAATATTTCATAATAGATCACAAGGACTGTTAGGATTGTCTAAAAAAAGATATATCAATAAAGTATTAGAGAGATCCAGAATGGAAAAATGTTCCGTAGGGATAGTTCCGATTCAGAAAGGGGATAAATTTAGTGAAATGCAATGTCCCAGAAATGACTTGGAACGAAAGCAAATGGAGTCTATTCCCTATGTATCAATGGTTGGGAGTTTGATGTATACCCAAACATGTACTTGGTCAAATATCAGTTTTACCGTCAAAATGTTGGGCCGATAATCAAAGTAATCCTGGAATAAATCACTGGAAAGCTGCAAAGAAGGTTTTTAGGTACTTATAAGGCACTAAAGATTACATATTCATGCACAGAAGGTCAGATCACCTTGAAGTAATTGGCTACTTAGATTCAGACTATGCTGGTTGTGTGGACTCAAGAAAATCCACATTTGGGTATATTTTTCTTCTGGTTGGAGGAGCAATATCACGGAAGAGTGGAAAATAGTTCATGATTGCTACTTCTATCATGGGGGCCGAATTTGTGGTGTGCTTTAAGGCCATAGTTCACGCATTGTGGTTGCGAAACTTTATCTTGGGGCTTGGTATTGTCGACAATATAGCTAGGCCGCTAAGGATTTACTGTGATAACTCTGTAGCTATCTTCTTTTTTAAAAATGACAAGTACTCAAAAAAGTGCAAAACATATGGATTTAAAGTACTTGTTAGTTAAAGAAGAAGTGCAGAAATGAAAAGTGTTAATTGAGCATATTAGTACAGATTTAATAATAGCAGATCTGTTAACCAAAGGGTTGCTGCTCAAAACATTTATTGGCCATGTTGAAAGGATGGACATTATAGATAAGTCATTGTTAACATAATAATGTGATGTATGTATATACATGTATAGTTGTAATGCTCGTATTGTATGACACTTGTGAATTCAATTAAAGTTATATTTCTACTTATTTTCTTGTTATACATATTATATGGTATACATGTATTGTTCTGGTGTAATAACAGGATGTATATTTGAAAAGACATTAAAGACACAATTTATAATATTGATGAAAGTTGTTTGAGTTAAGTTGATTTGTGATACATGGAAGGAATCAAGTTATTGGATAACTTGTGACCGCCATGATCCAATCATTTCAATTCAATTAACGATGATGACTTGATAATTTCAACGTATGGTGCGTAATTTTGGTTTATTATTGAATCTTCAAATCGTCACATGGGCCAAGCGGAAGATTGTTAGATTATTTTAATAATCTATAGTGGCCCATGTAACTAATGGACTAGCTTTAAATATAAGATGACCTAATGTGATGATTGTTTAGTCTAATGGTAATTAAAGTTAGTGGAAGTTATTTTAAATTTTAAAAAAATAAACCCCTCCCCTCTCCCTTCATATAAGGGGTTATCTGCAGTTAGAAATAATAACAACAAAAGAATAAATATCTTCACCATCAAAGATATAGTAAGAGGAAGGAAGAGAAGGGGAAAACTCACATTAATATCCAACAACATTGATCAAGAGGAATAAAAAGAAATCGTCAAGATCAAGTCATGGATTCAGGTAAGGGTCTTTAACCCTTCATTATAGTTATTAAATATTATAGTGAGAATTATAATATTCAATATCCCTTTATGGTTTAGTGTAGTTTTATACAGTGTGTCAAGTAGGAATTTCCATTAGTAAATTAGATGGAATTGGTATCATGATAAACATTGAATACTTTTAAAAAATTAGGGAATAAAATTGCTTAAAATACTTCATAAAGGATAAGAATGAAACTTATATAAAAGTTAAAAAGATAAAAATGTATTTTGATCTTCTATTAATTTGAAATTCAAGAAGATTACATACTCATATGTCGTGGGATTTCGAACCTCTCAATTTTTTAATTTTGTCAATTTTTTTTAAAAAGAGAAAAATATAATTTTTACTTTTAAAATTCTCAATTTTTAAAAAATCCATAATTTTCATATAAAATTCTCTATTTATACTTTTTCTAAATCCAAATTCTCTATTTTCTCAAAGAAATTGAGAAGATCAATATTCTTGCTAGTGATTTGCTTCTGTTCTTACTTGAATTTTTTGTTACGTTGTTGTTTATTTCTAATCTAGGAGGTAAAAAATTGCCTTTACCACAATTTTTATTTTGAGAAAAGAGGTAATGTATCTTTTATATATTTATACATTGAGCAGTTTTCATTTTTTTTTTATAAAAGAAAAAATTCGGCAACGAGATATCTATTTGATGTGTTAAAAGTGTTTACAATTTAATATTGGCATGGTTATATCCACAACCATTTTGGCAAATGTCACAATTCATTTAAAAAGAGATTTTACGGACTAAACTACCCTTATATCAAATTAAATAAGAATAAAAATTTGTAGAAAGGAGTCTCATTTTATTTATTTTTAAATAAATATGTCTAGATTTTTTTTTTCTATGCCTTAATGTGATCCCCTTTGTTATCAAAATTTGATTTTCCTAAAATTACTCTATGTTTTTAGTGTCATTGCTCTGATACATCTAAATGCATCAACTGAGAGGTTAGTGACTGTGGATTTTGCCGTTATATAGTTTGGTTTTCTTATTAGGCAAATTTTCTTTTGTGCAAACTTATTTATGTTTTTGGTATTATTTCTGTATAGTTGTGGATACGGACAATTAATTTGTTTAAATATAATTTTAGATCTCTTAAAATATAAATTAAGTGATTTTTATTTCTATAATTTAAAATAAGTAGTTTTTATTATCTAATATTTTAATTGACTTAATTTTTATTTTTTTATTAATTCCCATCTAGTCATCAACTGAAAAAATGACATCAAATAAAGAGGAGTAATTTAAATAAATGTAGCACATTTTTTATATTCTAATATATATATATATATATATATTGACTACTAATGAAATATTATCTTTTAAACATGAAAATTAAAAATGAATTTGAGGCATGAAGAAGGCAATGGCCAATATATATATGTGTCAGGACATAAAAACATGATTTTAAAAATCAAACCGGATCGGTGATGATTTTAAAAATCAAACTGGATCGGTGATCTAGTCCGATTAAAGATTTTGAATCGAAAATGGTTGCAAGCCAATCAAAACGGATGAATCAGACTAATTTGTTTCAAACTTTGTTTTATTTATTTTTTTTAAAATTGCAATTTCACAACAATTGAAATGTAATATCTTCACAATTTCACATTAATTGAACTTGTGTTATTTTTTAAATTATGTGTTTTATTAGTTTTCTATTTATGTTATTAACTTATGTTATATTATATTTTTATTATCATGAACCAAGTAATTATAAATATATAATATTAATGTATATGTAGATATATATAATTTATGTATAATTCTATCCTGCTAGGGGTTAAAACTAAAATATACAATGCTTCAAGGCATATGACACCATTTTATTAAATATTAATTTATTTTAACTCACTACCTATTTAACTTGTAAACTAATTATATTTTAAATTTTTTTTTGTTAACCACAAAGTTGATTAATTTTTTAAAAATAGATAAAATCAACCTTAACCTTTGAAATTTCAATTTCTATAAAAAAAAATCAATTAAGACTTTTATTTCTTCTATCAATAAAGAATCAAAACTCTCAAGTAAAAAACTCATCGTCTCCTAATATCCCATAAGTCCTATATTCATTTATAATTTTTTTTTCAATTCACATAATATTATGGATATTTTCTGATATTGCGTAAAATGGACTGACAAAGGTCCAACAGCAGATGAATCCAAATAAGGAAAGCCTAACCTACCCAGAAACTAAGACCGCTCAAGAGCGCCAGATCGCCAGCTACAAACTTAGAATACAAAACAAGGCAGAAGCCCCAAAAACGAGCCCCGACTCATATGGTCAACAGTTCATCTTGCACAACCTTGTATTGTCAAATGCGAGCTCGGGAGTTCGATGTCGCCGATCAAAAACCAGCAATGACCCCAGATTAAGAGTCCTAAGTCACGAGACACAGCATCTCACCCAGTTAAAAGTCCATTGAGGTAAAACTTGAAGCATACTTTCATTCACAAATCCAACTTGTGGGGCCAACCTGCAAGAAGTAGTTTATAAGGGTTCACTTACAGAAAACAATCTATAAAAGCCGTCTAGCAGTCTGCAAAAGCCGACTTATAGAAGTAATACTTGTCAAATACATTTATTATTTAATGTAACAAATTTATAGCTTAGTAAATTACATTTATAATCTCCCAACCTCTATAAAGAGGAAAGGAGAAATCATTATAGAGAGGAGAAAATACATACTAGAATTCTGTCAAATTTTCCGTAGAAATAAAATAATATTATGGACATAAGGATCAATACTGTCTGATTTTAGCCGAATCATATTAAAAAACCTTTTTTACCTTTATTGTTCATTCTCTTCATCTCCTTATCTCTCATTTATCTAACCAATTTTCAATTTAGGGGTTTCAATAACTATTATTGTTAATTGAGATTTAGATTTATTAAATTTTACTGTCAATACATAAGAATACTAAGAAAAGTATTAAGTTTTCAAACCTGTTTATATTTTACATTTTACACCATTTCATATGAAATAAAGTTAAAAGGTCAATAAATATGACTAAAATTTTTGGAGAAGTGTAGACTAATGATAACAACTTTTTCTCTTTCTTTAAAAAAAAATATCAATTTTGTAATTTTAAAAATATTAAAGATTGAATTATAAATTAGTTAACTTATTACAATTTGCAAATTATACATGTGTTATAATTTTATTAGACATAAACTTGCAACATTAAATGCTTAAAAATTCACCTGACGGTAGAATCCTCCATAATTTATATTTTTTTAAGTCAAAACCAATTCAAGCAGTAAATCAATGGTTGAGCCAGTAAATCAATGCCCTTTTCGATTTAATACATAATCCGATTTTAAAAGCTATATATAAAAAGTGTACCATATTGAATAAAATACTCCATCTAACTTCATGTTAACTTTTCTATTAATAATTGGGTGAGTTTAATGGAAGAACTAAAATTAAACCAATTAAAATATTTGAAAAAAAAATACTATATACCTTAAATTATGTTTCAAAATCAATTTACCTCTTTAATTTTAAAATATGATATTATGCGCCCGAAGTTTTGACTTGATTGATTTTATTATCTTTATTATTATTTTTTGATGAAAATTTATTTTACCAAAATTATATTATTTTTTACAATTGAATAAATTAGGGATTTAAAAGACAAAATAGAATCTATGATATCTCACACCAAAAGTATTTCAAATATTGTAGGAGTTCAAACCATATGCCAATGTCAATGAGGAAGCCTAGATTTGTTGACAATAAATGAGTTTTTATCATTAGCATAACGTAATAATTTAGAATTACAATATCATAGTTTGAACCTATCACCTCAACATAAAAAGAAAATAAAATAAGCTTTTAATAATCATACTCAGCCCTTATTTGAAGAGCTACAAAACTTTATATTTAGAAGAGGTTCTTCATAATAACATTAATAGAGATTATGCAACAAATCAAATTTGTAATCTAGTCCTAAGAGAGTGCAATATTTAGTGTATAGTGTGTATTGTTGTGAGAAAATGATATTGATAAAAAGACATATCTCTACCTTATATCAAACATTGAACCCTTGGTAGAAGGAGAAACACTTATGACCAAAAACATAATTAAAATGAGGTAAAAGCTATGGAAAAGTTATCTTCTGAGAATGGACTTTATTATATCTAGAAATGAATGTTAAAATTTCTACTAATAATAAAAGAAGTTGATTTATTGAGAAGTTCCCTAGGTTTTAATCAACAATGATATCTTCGATAAATCTAGGTTTTTTCATTGATATTGGTGTATGGTTTAAACTTTTCTTGCAATGCTTAAAGTGTTTTTGGTGTGAGATATTATGAACTCTATTTTGCCTATCAAATCCTTAATTTATTCAGTTGTAAAAGATAATATAATTTATAAATTTATGTAAAAATAACAATAGAGATAGCGAGATTAATTAAATTAAAACTTGAAGTGGGGTGCATTGTTAAGTTTTAAAGTTAAGGGGGTCAATTGATTTGAAAGTATAGTTGAAGAAGATATACTGTATTTTCCTCTAAAACGTTAGAAGAACCAAAGTTGAATATTTTTAATTCGAGGAACAAAATCATCTAATTTATGTTTGGAAAATCAAGATTCCATTTAAACCTAATTAATTCTGTATTAATTATAACTTTTATATTTAAGGGATCTTGTTGCGGTGGACATGATACTTGGTTAAAGAAAGAGATGATGGTAAATGTATGGACCTGGGTTGGATTATTAATAGTTATTTCATCAATGTTATATATAATTTTTTTAATATCAAATGAAATTGGCCAAGTTTTTAACACATTAACGTAGAATTAAACCAAAACTCTAATATAATTAAAAAAAGGATATTACTTAAATTCATAATTCGGGTAAAATATGTTTCACATTTGTATTAAATTTTTTTACAACAATTAATTTTGAATTGCGCTGTATCAAGAATTAAAAATCTATTGACAAGAAAATGATACCAAATATATATACACACACAAAAAATGAAAGAGAATAAAAGAAAATTGAAAATATAAACAAAATAGAAAAATGTAAATTCTCCCTTCAACTTTAAGATAATTGGATTTTACCCTCTAACTTTAAAAATTTAAAAATTAAACCTTTAAATTATATAAAATTTGAAATTAATACCAATTACTTACTGAATTAACTATTAAATTACGTAATTTCTTAAGAAAGAATCATAATATTATTATATGTGAATTTACTATCTCATTTTTTTGCATATAATTTCATAATTTATTTTCAAGTTTTTAATTAAAACTATATATATTTAGTTTAATTTTTATTAATTATTTTATATATAAATTATGTGTGAAAAAAATAATGAGATAAAACAACATGCAACAATATTGTGATCCTTATTTTAAAAATTCATGAAAAAATTGTGTAATTTAATAAAAATTTAATTAAATAGATGATGAGTATTAATTTTAAATTTTTTATAGTTTAAAATTTTAATTTTTAAGTTTATAAAGTTGAAGGAATAAAACCCAACCATCCAAAATTAAAGAGAATATTTTACATTTTTCTTTAAAAGCAAAACCAAGATAGGAAGTTTAAAATACTAAATGTTTGAGGGTGGTTTAATTTGTTTCGAATATCCTACATAATACAAATTTTATATGAAAATTTCATAAGAAAACGATTTTGATCTAACTAATAAGGTGATTGTTATATGTATAAAAATATAAATAAAGGGCTTAGTCATGAATGGTTTTGTATTCTACTAAGAAAATAATAAAAGGTTAAGATTAATGTTAGATATTTAATATTTATAAGAAAATTATGACATTTAGTATAAATGGTAATTACTAAACTAACGGATACAAACTAAAGTTGAATGAAATTTTAATATATTTTTTAATAAATGAATATTCAATCAATCTGAAAACCTTAAATTTTGGTTTTGGATATGTACCAGCGAGTTGAAATAAAATAGATGATTAAATAACTGTGTCACAATCGTCACCAAAATTAAAGGTGGGAGACTACCATCTCTGACTTAAATTTTTAAGGCATCATACAATCTGAGTTGTTAAGTTTAATGTATGTCAAATTTCTGAACTTGTGGTTGAATTGTTTCAAAATTTTGATGCTACTAAATCAGGCTAAAGGAATGTCCGGTATAGTGAATGATTTTTTTATTAATTAATTATAAATTAAATAATTAATTATAACATATTTTAAAGATATCTTATATTTTTTGTAATAATAATTTTAACCTATAAATATGATTAAATAAAAAATTATTTTGAATAGTAAAAAAATTAATATTTATATCTATATTATTCTTATTTTTTTATTATTATTGTCCTTATTTTAATAATAATAACAAGATTTTTTTTCTTTTATTATCTTTTTCTAATAGTTTACCACTAAAAAATAATTTTTACATATATTATTCAAATAAAAATATATTATGCATAATTAATTATAAAAAAATATTTTCAAACATAAAATCAATTATATATAATTAATTATATTTATAATTGATTTTTTCCAAATATACCAAAGATGTGTTTTGTGCTTATATTTCATTTATATGATTGGTAACTTATGTTTTTTTTAATACCATCTTAATTCATTGATACGATTTTGATAACAGAGCAAGTTACAATAAAAGTTATAGGTTTATATTTTATAAAAAACAAAAAAAATCTTTTTATTTATAAATCTTGATTCTTTCTTTTAATTTAATTAAGGGGTAGTTTAATGTATATAAATAATTAAATGACCTTATTAAAAATAATTGTAGAACTAGATTTTAAAACAAAAAATATATGGATTTTTTTGGTCTAACCGTCTAATGAATTTAGGAAACTAATTTAACCGTTTGGTTGGGCGAAAAGAAGGAATAAAAATACTAATTTAACAGTCTGTTCTTCACAAGGACATTAAGAAAAGAAAGTGGATACTAATTTAATTCACAATCACAATAAGGCAAAGACATGCCAACTAATTGAATAATTAATTAATGTTGTCCAGAGATAATTATCTTGCACAAGGATATTAATGGAATTCAAAAATTGAAACATGGGTGTTTTGGTAAATTCACATGGGAATAAGATCCGCGCCTTGTCGCCTTGTCATTATCGCAGAGATTTGTGATTGCGATTTTCAGTTTTCTTTTTCCTGCATTTTCCCTCTTCCCACTCTTTTTCTCTCCCCTGTTCTAATTCTAAAAAAAAAAAGAAAAGAAAAACAGAGAAAAGTACAAGGTAACTGGGAGAGATGAGAAGGACCCAGGTGAGAAAAGTGATTCAGATTGTAGTGTGACATTGTAGTTCAACAATCTCTGTTTGGGAGCCTGAGAAGGTTTGCAGACTCAATCATATTCAGCCAAGAAAATGGAGACAGTTTCTGGGCTTTGTTTCACCACTCAAAGCTAGCCCTTTTTTGCCCACTTAACCATTTCCTGCTTGGAATGTATCAAATACGCACTTGGATTCATTACAAATTCTATTTGTCAACTTCAAATTTGAGCTCAAAACGAAGCTCGTTTTGATTTTGCGGAAAGTTTTGATGTGAACTGTGAAGTGCATTAAGCATATATTGCTAAGAAGGCGCCGCAGAGAAAGTTTGAGCTTTGACGCGGAGAGAGAGAGAGAGAGGAGACTAGGCTAGCATGCTAGTTTTGTGATGTAGGAGGGAGACAACAGCGTATCTGGGAAAATCCTAAATATTCGATTCAGTTTCCTTATCTGATTAAAAAAAAAGTGCGAAAACGCAAAAGCAAAGCATAAAAGTGCATAAAAAATACAACAGCGAGACCCAGATCAAGACGAACCAAACTGGTTCTCATTATTCATTGTACATCAACCTAATCTTCTATGCTGTTACAGGTAAACATTGTTCTTCTCAACTCAACAACCCCATTTTTTCTCTCTCTCCCCTTGAGTTGGGTTTTGTGCTTTGCTGTGACTGTGAGTGTGTTTTTTGGGTCAAATCTGGATTTCTGATTATTTTATGGGAAGAAAGAGAGTGAACGTGCTGGTGTCCTTTGTCCTGAAGCCGAGACTAATTTCACGCTCACAAAGCATGATTAGAGTTTCCCCTAATTTTTTAATCCAACGCCAACTCTCAGAAGTCTGAAAGAGAGAAACCAATATTGGGTGTAACAGAAGTAAGCCTTTGGAATTTGAGCTGTTTTCCATCTTTTGAGACCCATGCTTGTCTCTGACCGTGAAAAGTTTTCTCTTTTAAATTCTGGGTCTTTTTTAATCTGAGATGTTTTCTTTTTGGAGTCTTGAAGTGGAGTTTGCATCTTGAGAGACAAAGAAGAGTTTTTGTGTGATCGTTCATTATGCTTGTAGCTGTGCTTATGCTTCCTCCTTTCTGAGATTTGAATCACGCAAAACAATGCTCGTAGTGATGCTTTACATGGGGTTTTGTTTAGTAGCCTTTTCCTTTTCAACCATCGCAAAAAGTGTCTGAATTTTTACTGCTTTAGAGAAAGTTAGCTCGTCTGTATAAGTACTCACCTATAATTCTTTCTATCTTGGACTTCCTCTTAGTATAGATATTATGAAGACGGTAAAAAGGGAACAAGAGAAGGAAGAGAAATAGCAAAACTGAAGGGTTTCTTGCTGATGGGTATGAAGATGCATAGCCACCACCACCACCACCACCACCATCATCACCCTGTGGCTTTGAGGCTGCACGAGCAAATGGGGGCCAAGAGAAAATACACTCTCATTCAGGCTCAGAGAGCTTGGCTTCCAAAATTTCTTCTTTTGTGGATCATGCTGATGGCCCTACTGAGTAGGTACATCTACAGTGGTATGGATGCTGATAACAAAGTTAGGAGGAGAGAGGTGCTGGTTAGCCTATGTGACCAAAGAGCCAGAATGTTGCAAGATCAATTCAATGTTAGTGTTAACCATGTTCATGCCTTGGCCATTCTTGTCTCAACCTTCCATTATTATAGAAGTCCATCTGCAATTGACCAGGTTTGTTCTTAGTTTTGAACTTGGACTCTGACTTGGAACTTGCTAATCAAATCTTGTTTCATTATTTTGAAATGCGAATTTTGTCCTCTGATTGTTTTTTTTCTTGTCTGGAAATCAGGAAACTTTTGCGGAGTATACAGCTAGAACAGCATTTGAGAGGCCATTACTAAATGGGGTGGCCTATGCACAAAGAGTGGTTGACTCAGAGAGAGAAAATTTTGAAAGGCATCATAGTTGGGTGATAAAGACAATGGAAAGAAAACCTTCACCGGTTAGGGATGAGTATGCACCTGTGATATTTGCACAAGAGACTCTCTCTTACCTCGAGTCTCTTGATATGATGTCTGGGGAGGTAATTATTACTGCATTGGTGAGCTTTCTGCTTATCTTATTTAAATCTCTTCTAAGTTTTCTTTTGCATTATGCAGGAGGACCGAGAAAACATTTTGAGGGCTAGGGCGACTGGGAAAGCTGTTCTGACCAGCCCTTTTAGGCTGTTAGATAGTCATCATCTTGGTGTAGTGTTGACATTCCCTGTTTACAAATCTAAACTGCCTCCAAAGCCAACTGTGCAAGAACGCATTGAAGCAACTGCAGGGTAAGCCCTCATATCACTTTCTCAATGATTGGTTGGATATGTTTTGAGGATCATTTTTTGGTGGTTGGCTTTACATCTTATGTTCCTCAATACTGTGGGAATGAACAGAAGCCTGAAATGAGTAAAACCTACTTGAGCACTATATGAAGACAGGAAAAGAAAGACATTGAAAAAAAGGGTTGTGCAACAATGAGAGTATCATTTGCTACGTAAATGCTATCTTTTTCATCTGTTATGTTCTATATAAAAGAAAAAAAAAACTGAGTGGCAGTAATTTGATCAAATGAATTGGGCGTTTAGTTTTAATTGTTGACTATGTATTTTATGTTTGTAGTCTTTTGCAACTATTTGCTAGTCTAAAATTATTTCCCAGGCTATGTCTTTGACGCTCTATGGTTGGGTCAAATGACAATTAAGTTTGTTTCTCGTTAATAATTTGTTACACTTTGGCTTTGCATAACCCCATGGTTGTTGCTTCTGTTGCTGCTTGACTAGACCATTCTGTCGGTATAAAGCTACATGGTAATATTTGGCGCTGTTATGTTACCTTCTACACTTCAATGGTTCCTCCAGTCCCATACACATTATAATTGCTTTTGTGCCTGTAGCTTTTGTCACAAGTATTTTTTTGTATTGAGTTAAAGGGTATGGTTCTTCAGTAAGAAAACTTGTCATATATATGTTCTTGTTCTGTCTAGTATGTGATTTGAACTTAATTGCTCCAAGAAAAACTTGATGGTTGTGTTTGTTAAGCTTGGTTTATTCTGTTGGTTCTATGTTGCTGATATGTGGCATAGCAATTTATTTTGAACTTCTAATTGGAGGCAGATATGTTGGAGGATCCTTTGATGTTGAGTCCCTTGTGGAGAATTTACTGGGTCAACTTGCTGGCAACCAGGCAATCCTAGTGCACGTGTTTGATATCACAAACTTGACTGATCCCCTAATCATGTATGGGAACCTACATGAAGAAGGTGATAAGTCCCTTCAGCATGAAAGCAAGCTTGATTTTGGAGATCCATACAGGAAACATCGCATGATATGTAGGTAAGTGAATATGGCTGCTGGAATTGGATTTTGTACAACATAGGATGACGAGATCCAAAAGTTTGTCAGCAGATGCTCACTGTTGAATCTTTGAACAGGTATCATCAGAAAGCACCAACATCATGGACAGCACTTACCACGGCATTCCTATTCTTTGTTATTGGTTTATTAGTGGGATATATTTTATATGGTGCGGCAATGCATATTGTCAAAGTTGAGGATGATTTCCATGAAATGCAGGAGTTAAAAGTGAGAGCAGAAGCAGCTGATGTTGCCAAATCCCAGGTAATTTCCTGGTATTTTTGTTAGCATGCCTCATCATATTTGTTGGGATTACCTTCTGACCTCAATATCTGACCTTTGTTTTCCCCAGTTTTTAGCCACTGTCTCTCATGAAATCAGAACACCAATGAATGGTATCCTAGGTAACTTTAGGCGCTTCCCTATCCCTCATTACTTCTTAAATTATTGTCCCCTTCTCTCCTTCCTTCATTAAAAAAATATAAATGTAATTCTTATTCTTCTATACTTTAAATTATGTCATAAAATAAGTGATGCTATCATTAATCTCTAAATCTTTATTGTAGGAATGCTTGGTCTGCTTCTTGATACAGAACTGAGTTCAACCCAAAGAGATTATGCTCAGACTGCTCAGGCATGCGGGAAGGCACTGATAGCATTAATAAATGAGGTGCTTGACCGAGCTAAAATTGAAGCTGGCAAGTTAGAGCTTGAAGCTGTTCCATTTGATCTTCGTTCCATACTTGATGATGTCCTTTCTTTGTTTTCTGAGAAGTCAAGACACAAAGGTTTAGAGGTATGAGCTATTTTTGATTCATTATTATGCATTGTCTACTTCGCATGACTTCCTTCACTATGCTTTCTTTATCGTCCTTTAACTAGGGATTATGATTTATCATATATATAATTGTGATACTTGAACTTACTATGTTGCCTTTCTGTTTCACTTGTTGGGGGTCTAATGTCATTGGATGCTGATGTTCCCGATGCATTTTCAATATGCAATTCTATCACAATGAACTTGTATCATCAACTGGGAAGTATAGTTGGCAGTTTTTGTCTCTGATAAAGTTCCGGATGTTGTTATGGGAGATCCTGGGAGATTCAGACAAATTGTTACAAATCTTGTGGGCAACTCTGTTAAAGTAAGTGTAATCTTATAGAGTGAGTGTGTGTGTGTGTGTGTTTTTTTTTTTCATTTTTTTATATTATTTTATATATTGCATGTTGTCTCATGCTATTTGCATTTTCATATCATGTATTGTTGGGTAGAAATAACTCAGCTTCAACTTTAGATGAAGGTTTCATTTCTCTGTGTGGGTGGTAATTTCATTGCAAGGTACTTCTCAATAATGTTACTAATTTCTAAAGCATTATGCAGTTTACTGAAAAAGGACATATATTTGTTAAAGTCCATCTAGCTGAGAACAGAAAGAACACAGTGAATGGAACGTCTGAGACTTACCTGAATGGTGGATCAGATGAAGTTGTGCATATATCTGGTGGTCATCAGTTCAAAACCCTGAGTGGAAGCGAAACAGCTGATGAACGGAACAGCTGGGATAATTTTAACCATCTAGTTGCTGAAGAATTTTGCTCTGATGCTTTAAGCAAGGGGGCAACTTTTGAAGCTTCTGAGCAAGTCACTTTGATGGTCTGTGTGGAAGACACTGGAATTGGGATTCCGTTTTCTGCCCAGGATAGGATTTTCATGCCTTTTGTGCAGGCAGACAGCTCAACATCACGAAACTATGGTGGAACTGGTATTGGATTGAGCATCAGTAAATGTCTGGTTGAACTAATGGGTGGTCAGATAAACTTTGTAAGCCGACCCCGTGTTGGGAGCACATTCTCATTTACTGCAAATTTTGGGACATTTAAGAAGAACTCGACCAATGATGTGAAGAAACCTAATGTGGAGGATCTGCCTTCTGTGTTTAGAGGACTGAAAGCGATAGTGGTTGATGTAAAACCTGTCAGAGCTTCTGTGACTAGATACCATCTGAAGAGACTAGGAATACTAGTCGAACTTGCCAATAGCATAACAAAAGCTGCTGCTTTATGTGGAAAAAATGGTTCTCTAGCATCTGGGTAAGTTCTTGTGACAATTCTTTTATTCTAAAATTTTAGTGCTAAATCTGATAACACTGAAGAGTATCTATAAACAAAAGGAATATCATTGTTTTGACAATTCATGGCGCTTATGATTTCAGGGTTCATTTTTGAACCCCTGGAAACTTTGTGTAAAGGATAATATTATATAATGTTATAGCTTACTTGTAGTGCACCCAAAGCCAAGGGTACAAGGTCATTATGTGTCTTAGTGTCTCTGCATAAATACAGGATTAGGTAAAAGTCTTATGTATTCAGCCATTTTATCGTTCAATATATATTATTATTCTCTGTGTGATTTCTCTAGCCTCCTTCTATCCTTTTCCTTGTCTTCTCACCTTAATTTCTCAACACTTTGTCTACCTTATTCTCATTGAAAAACCATTTTCTGCAGGTTTATTTATCTATATAAATAGGCATCTAAGACATAATCATGCCTATTATTATCCCTTTTACCCCTTCTATTACCACCTGCAAGGACAAATTCATATCATAGATGTTTATCAAGGGATTTTAAGTGAATTAATTATTTCCTCTTCCTCCATAGTCTTTATATCTGTTTGATCTCCTGGTTAATCAGCATCCTAAACAGTTAAAGGTTTGTCTGTTGGGCAGGGTGGGGATTGCCCTGTAAAGTACTAGGGGGAGATTAAAGCTTTAAAAATACTAAAGCAAGCATCGGAAAAGGATAATAGAGTTCACTAGATATAGTGCCTGATGATTATTTTAAATAAAAATATGCTTATAGAGTAGGAAGGGCTAATAATATCCAGCTCTTTTGAAGTATATCTTTTGGAGAAGATATGCAATAAATATAGCCTTGTGTTTGAGCCTGGTCATTGGATGGTTCATTTCATTTACTGAACGAAACTACTTGTATATGGCAGATTCCAGCCTGATATTATTTTAGTTGAGAAGGATTCATGGATTTCTGGAGAGAATGGGAGCTCCAATGTACGGCAACTGGACTGGAAACAGAATGGGCATGTGTTTAAGTTGCCTAAAATGATCCTTCTTGCAACCAATATTAGTAATGCTGAATTTGATAAAGCTAAGGCTGCAGGATTTGCTGATACTGTGATCATGAAACCTCTGAGAGCTAGTATGGTGGCTGCTTGTCTTCAGCAAGTTCTGGGGATGGGGAAGAAAAGGCAGCAAGGAAAAGACATGCTTAATGGTTCCAATTTTCTGCGAAGCCTTCTCTATGGAAAGAAAATTTTGGTGGTTGATGACAATGCTGTAAACAGGAGGGTTGCTGCAGGTGCATTGAAAAAGTTTGGAGCTGAAGTGAAGTGTGCTGAAAGCGGAAAAGTTGCACTTGAATTGCTCCAATTGCCTCACAGTTTTGATGCCTGTTTCATGGACATTCAAATGCCAGAAATGGACGGGTATGCCTATATTAATTTGTTGCTTGTTTCCTTATTCTTCACTATACAAGTTTAAATAATCTAAATTTATACAATCAATGTTCTTATGGAGGTTTCAATGGTACCCTCCAATGTTTTGGGGCGTCACTAAATGACTTTTTTTTTTTTTTCTATTTAAACATTTGGTCACTATAATTTTTAACTTGATAAATTCCATTTTACTTTGAAATATTGTAGATCATACATGCTGTTATTTAGCTAGTTAAGGCTTGTAAAAAATTTGTAAGCAAGCAACATGCCATACCAAATCTGTTCTTAAATAGCAGTTGAATTGTAGGTGAGTTCTTTGTGGTGACTGGGTGCTTTAGGGCTGCTATATTTATTGATTGATTTTTTTATAGAAAATGTATTTATTTATAGATAGTGAAATTGACGGTTACTTAGGATAACATAATGGGTAGATATATTTGATAATGAACCATGTTAGAATTCACTTGAATTATTCCATGCACATATTTGATAGCGGCTTAGCATGAACTACAGTTGCTTCTCCTTCCTACCATAAAAAAATCCAAGATGGCAAAATGTCGGTTTACATGTAAGTTGCCATCTTGGTCCATATATTCATAAGAGTATGTTAACATGTCCTTTGATGAAATCCACTTTCTGCTGCACTGGACTGGCTGACTTTGATTGCATTTTATAGAATCCTTATTATATGTCAAATGTAGTTAAAATCCTGTATCAATTTAGTTTAAATTTATACCTCTTACTTGTCTGTGCAAACTGGTTGATATCCCTGCATGGGCTTTCAAAACCTTCTAAATAATACAAATTAATGCAGTTTTGAAGCAACTCGCCGAATCCGGGAGATGGAGAGCAAAGCAAATGAGCAGATGAATGGTGGATCTCTTGAAGGAAATGCTAAGACGTGCGAGTGGCATGTGCCAATATTGGCAATGACGGCTGATGTAATCCATGCCACATATGATGAGTGCCTGAAATGTGGGATGGACGGATATGTCTCAAAGCCTTTCGAGGAAGAGAAACTCTATCAGGCAGTTTCCAAGTTCTTCAAATCCAAACCCTTCTCAGATTCATGACAGTCATCCACATCTACATTGAATCAGGCGTCAACTAAGTTGAAAAACTTTCAGTGGATTGATTCACCACTGGCATTTTCATAGTTTGCCGGTTAGTTCTGGTCTCCTGCATGAAGCAAGAATTAATTTCCATTATATTCGAGAGGGATTTTCGCGGCTTGCGAATTCCGTGGTGATTTTCTAACCTGCATAAGTTTGACATGATTAGAATCTCTGAGTAAATGTATACAACATAACACTCCATCCCAACTTGTGTACAGATGCTCGGAATGGGGTGGGGGAAATGATGTAAATTCAAAAATTTTCTTGAATCTCAATACTTCCCTAGTGAAAGGGTTTCCGACAGTTTTGATTTTGTAACATTGTCTGTTTTTGGCACGAGATTTGGTCATTTGTGTTTGAAAGAAAGTGGTTGGTTCTGTGTAGTATTGCGGCATCTTTAGTTATATCTTTTTTGGCTGCAGGCTTGTCCATAATTCCCTCCAAAGCATTTCCTCATAATTTGTCTTGCTAGAGAAACTTTGAAGCAGGGATTGACTTTGTATCTTGCTAGAGAAACTTTGAAGCAGAGATTGACTCTCTGTATCTTGTTAGAGAAACCTTGAAGCATCAACTGACTCTTTCCTGACAAAGGCAGTTGAGAGAGAGAATAATACCAATATCCTACCCCATTGAATAATTGTGGTGTTAATTTTAGAATACGGAAATGTTTTTAATCCTTTTGTATTATATTTTTACAAGTCAAACAATTGGACATTATGGTGGAATGGATTTTAAAATTAGGAAATTAGTTTTTTTGATTTATAATGCAATAGAAGATATTATTAAGATTTACGGTAAATTTAGAAATATTTTTCTAGAACACCAATGTGAAGATTGTGGTTGCCTCCATTTAAAGTGCTATTAAGTATGAATTTTCCGCCTCTTGTAACTTATACTTGCACCATCTACGCGTTACATGTTAAGTTCAAAATAACTATTGAAGGCAATTCCTGAGGGATGCAATTTGCAACTTGGATTACTTCTGAACTCTGAATGTGGGAGCAAATGATTTTGAACGCTCATTTCAACTTTTCGTGTTGATTTGGAAGAATGTGGGATGTTTCAAATAATGGGGTAAGAATTCTTGAAGTTCGTCAAAGAGTGGGGAAAGTGGCTGCTGGTATAATTGATCACTCTTTAAGTTTTAAAAGGGTGATTTTGAAGCCAATCATCTTTATTCTCCTTTTGCCTTTATAATAGGCCTTTAATTATGTCCTCTATTTTGCTAGCTGTGTTGTCCCTCTCAATTATTCATGTTCATTTTATTTAATTACACGGGGTAGGGGGTGCTTGCCAATAATATATATATATATATATATATTATATACCAACCTAGAATTCAAGAAGGAAACTGCAACCTTGCATTCATTATATCTAAAATAACTCTGCTAGTTATAAGAATAAACTTAGATTTCCTTGTGAGCTTCACAAGCATATATCGAGATTGTTTTCGTGCTCAAGCATTAGCATAAACTTCATAAAATAACAATAATTTCTAGTTCATCTTGTTATCCTTACTTTCTCTGGGCTTTGATACCAAAAGAGAAGGGGGAAAAGCTTAAAATTTATTTGAACATTGTTTATTTTATGCTTTTTTCTATTTTTTGTTTATATATGTGATTTCTTACTACTGCTGTCTGTAATTTAAATTTTCTGCAAATATTTAAATTATTACAAATATGTCAAATTATATGACTAATATTTTGTCATTCAAATTTTTATCCTCTGCAAATACTCCTTTAAATACCTCTCCAAATAGATAGAGATAGTCTAGAAATACCCAGGGTTACTGAACCTGAACAATTACCCAAATTAGAAAATCCTAGAAGATTCGTAGCTTCTGGTTCAATTATGTTGGTAGATACATCTAGTCTTAGGAGGTCTTTATCTATTGTCAATGTTATATGCCTTAGGAAAACTAGAAATAGATTATCCTTTTGGTGATTTAGTTAGTGCTACCACTAGGACTACCTAAACCCAAATAACTTCCAAAAGAGATATGATAGTTTCTAAACTTTCATCTCCACCTCAAACTTCAGAACAACCAATCGTTAGTCAATCTGTCCAAATAGGAGAAACTTGTAGCTCAATTAATACTCCTAAGCAAATATATCAACCTTTGTCCAAACCTTATGAGATACAGTTTAATAGATCTCATAAGTCAGATTTGACAAATAAATTAGAAATAGCTAAGACTAGTGTCTTAGATCACAAATTAGAAAATTCTGCAGTTATCTCTAAGTCACCCTTAGGAGATAGCTCCAATACAAATCTTCAAGCCTTAGAAAAAGCTTCCAAAATAGTGTCTGAGGTAGCTTTTGAGGAAGAAGAACCTAAGGTAGAAGCCATAGGTACCTTAGCACCTCTACCAGATCCCCAAAATGCCATAAGAAACCTTAACCTTGGCAAAGATAAATCAGTGGAACTACTTTTAAATCTAAGGTGTGAAACCCTTAGCAAATTTAGATGGTATAAGGATACTTTTTTTAGTCAAATTTACTTTAGGGCTGATAAGAATCAATCCTTTTGAAAAGACAAATTTGTAGTCGAACTTCCTAGACCTTTAGGAGAAAAGGTTAAAGACAAAATTAGGAACAAATTCAATGGGAATATCCCATTTGATCAACTTACTTATGGACTGTTAGTTGCCTATGTCTAGAAAGAAATCCTCAAATATTGCTAGGAAAATAAGATTTATAGGCAGTTAGTTAAAGGAAGGACTCTTAACCGTAGAGAGTTAAGATATTTTTGTGATCAATTAGGTTTCACTTGTCCAAAAATACACAAATCTAGATTCTTAAAAAACCAAATTTTCCAAAATCTTCAAAACTACCAATTTTGAACAAATATGATTTCAAAAATGTTTTAGAAAGATTTAAATCAGAAGAAGATGAACCTATCACTTTACAAGATCTTCAATCTGAAATAAATCTTCTCAAAGAAGAAGTGAAGATTTTGAAAGCCTAGTAAAACTATTTACAATAAATGATTTCTGATCTTAGAAAGGGCAAAAATATAGCTGAAAGTGAGAATGAAAACATCAATGGAGATGATGTTTTCAGGTTGACTTCAACTCTATAAATTTAAAAGTGGTACATTCCAATAGAACTCATTGTCAGAAATAAGTATACAATCAAGATAGTAACCTTGTTTGATATAGGAGTTGATCTTAATTGTATTCAAGAAGGTTTAGTAACAACCAAATATTTTGAGAAAACAAAAGAATGACTGAGATTTACTAACAGTTCTAAGTTACAAATCCAGTTCAAAATTTCAAATTTTATTTTGAAAAATGATTCTCATAATTTCAAAATAGACTTTCTATTGGTTAAAAATATGACTAACAAAGTTATTTTAGGTTCTCCTTTCATTCATCCAATTATGCCTTTTTCAAATTCTAATAAAGGTATAATTATGGAAAACCTAGGAGAAAAAATTATTTTCAAATTTTTCAAAAATATATTTTCAAAAGATTATGAATGATATTCATGATCTATTTACAAATTTCTCAAAAACAATTAACTTTTCAAATACCTGAACATTTTTCTGAAAACTACCCAGAAGAATGGTCTTGTAATTTCAAAGAAAAAGATTTCTTTTTTTCAAATCAAAATTAGGTTTCTTGGTTATCATATTTTCCAAGGAACTAGTACTCTAATTATTAGAGTAATTCAGTTTGCTAACAAATTTTTTGATCAAATTATTGAAAAACCTAACTTCAAAGATTTCTTGGGTGTCTAAATTACATCCTTGATTTCTTTAAAAATTTATCAAATATTTCTTATTTATCTTCAAATCTCAATTCATCAAAGTTATCTGCTAAAGGAATAAAAAAACTAAGACAAAAACTAGTTTTCAAATTCCTTAAATGAAACTAGGTTTATGGCTTGAAAATTGCCATAACAAATGATTTCCAAAATTGACATTTTTGTCAACAAATTAAAAAACAAAAGAATTATCTTAATTGATACGGGTTCAATGCTAATCATTGAACATATCAATAAAGATAATCTTTAAATTATTTCTCATTCTACTATCTAGATTGAGAAAAATTTAATCAATTTCAAACCAAACCTCTCAATAGGCAAAAGATTTTCCATAGCCTACGAAGCAATTAGATATATATACTGGGACTATATGCAGTCCCGGTATAATACCTTATATTTTCAAAATAAAAGTTTTTTGCATACCAGAAATTTTTTCCAAAATGAAGTCAAAGAAGGATAAGAAATTTTCCAATTCTGCTTTGATATTTTAATGGGAAATTTCCCATTTCACTCCAATTTTACTCAAAAATCGGTTTACTTTGGACATATGTATCAAGATACTAGTATGCTAAAGAAAACCAATTTTTCAAATTAGTTTATCAAATAACTTTATAATTAGGGTAGACTACAAATCTACCAAAATTGTTTTACAAATTATTTTCAAAATAAATAAGAGATTTCTTAAATGTTTGACTTATATCTTTGATATCTTTCAAAATTCTCTAAATTTGATTTATCAAAATTTACATTTTTGGGTAGATTATGAATCTACCTAAGATATTTTCAATGAAATTTTAGAAATTCTGTGTTTAGGTCCTCTCCTAGAACATTGGTCCAAATATTTCAAATACTTGAACATTTTGTTCTTGCAAATTCAATGAAAAAGAATTTTCTTTTTCAGATTAAAATTAGATTTCAAAAATGTTTGACTCACATCTCTGATTTCTTTTCAAATTTTTAGAACAACTTTCAAATTGATTTTATTTTTCAAATTGATTTTATCAAAGTTTCCAAAATCTTATCAATTTTCAAAATTAATTTGATTAGTTTTGATTAGAATTGATCAAAGAGTTCAAATCAAATTTCAATTATACTACAAGCAGGCAAACAAATGAAAGTAGGGATTACAAAAAAATTGTATAATAAAAATTTCTTATTGAATTTGAAAAGAAAACTTACAATTTGAGCCTCGAGATATCTCCAGAGATTGCTTAGAGAGAGAAGGCACCAAAATTTTTTTGAATGCCATACATTTGAAACTAGAAGCCTATTTATAGAGAAATTTTATATTTTACTATTTGCCATAATTTTGGCCTTGTGAGGCTATAGTGAACTACTACAGTAGCCGAAATTTGTTTCTTTTCAAAAGTGGTCTGAAGTCTGCTCCTTGCCAGTTTGAAAATATTTTGATTCCTTTGATAGACACTTCAATTTGCATTTGAATTTGGTTTTCATTTTATTTGTTGCTGACACTTTGATTTGTTTCTTTCTACCAACATTTGAACTTGCATTTATGTTTGAATTTGATCTTCATTTGAATTCATTTGGATTGATGTCACTTTGATTAGTTTCTTTTTGCTGACACTTGAATTTTTATTTGAATTTGATCCTCATTTGAATTTTATTTGTATTGCTTAGTCGTCGCTGAGGTTGATGTCAAAATAGTTATCTTCATTGGATTGAGCATAATCTTTTGCTTCCATTGAAGAGTTTAAGGCACAGGATTTTGCTTCTTTAGTATTTGTAAGTTGGTGAAGAATTTCTTGCAACTTTGTTACATACTCCTACTTTGAAGAGATAGATGCTAAGGAAGTTGCAATTTGAGATTTGTTCTAGAGAAATTGATGACTTCCTTCTTTCATGTTTTTGTGGAAGTGTGGATTTTCTTGAAACCATTTTTGGATTTCATAAACATGAGCTTGGTTGGCATATCTGTATGAGCTCCACCATTTGATAGAGAGTTTTCTTTGCAGGATTAGCCATTTGGACAAGGAGTTCTCTTTTGAATATTGATACTCACATGAAAAACACCATCTAAGACCAATTTTTGAGAAGAATTAGAGAAGAATGGAAAAAATTTTCGTAATTCAAATTATCAAAATAGGATATATAAGTATTCCATCCCTTTGCAACCTTTTCTGGAAAAATTTTAGGTTTTTTGAAAAACCAATTTGCAAATTTATATTTTTTACCCTGGTTGAAGAAAAACAACCAAGAGTGTTTTTAATTTTTATTTTGGTAATATATGGTATTATATCAAGCTTTTTGATAATCCCAATATGTATTACCATATAGTTCCCATGGAATTGAAATTTTTTTGATTTGATTAAGGTCTTTGCCCCATTCAGTTGGAGAAATTATTTTCTTAATTTGAAAAGTTGAATAAATGATATGTATTTTATTCCCTTCAAAGATATTATGTTTAATTTTAGCTAAACCAGTATCAACTAGAGTTAATTCATAAAAATCTCTTATTTTGTTGAAAATTTTAGGGATAAAATGAAAATGTTTTGGGAATATTTTTTGAAAAATCTTTTTAGGATCTTTATCCCAGTATTCTAGTCCCATTTGAATGAGGTTTTGTGGAACTGATTTCTGAACATATTTGGTGACAATTTTGGATGGCTGAGGATCAATAGTAATAATTTTTTTTGATGAAGAATTAGCAACAATATTTTGGGTTTTCATTTTTTCGATTTGTTTCAGGATTTTGGCTTGGTCAAGAACCATATTCTTGGCTTTGTCCTCTTCTTTGGCTATATCTGCCTAAGACTTTTTAGTGAGGATTAAAAGTTTGGATAGTTATGAAGCTATGGCCTGAAGGGTTTCAATAGGAAGGTTATAGTCTTCTGGGATTTGGCATTTTGAAACAATTTATTTTCCCTTATGTTGGGGGGATTTGGATATGGGATTTGATCGTGGATCCTTATTTTTCTCCTTATCTTGCTCTTTCTTTAGTGGCATTATTTCCTTTGTCAAAATTCACGAGTTAGGAAATTTGGTAAAGAATTTGAAGAACCTTTGATGTATTCAACATAAAAGTCAAAGGTAGATAAGATGGCTTGCCATCTTACAAAAATTTGTTTTAATACTAAAATTTTAACATCTTTTTGTAAAACATCTTTTGCTGATCTACAATCAACCCTAACAATAAAATTTTTGGTTGAGAAAGTCACTTTAAAATTTGTTTATGCATAAAATTATTGCTAAAATTTCTTTTTTGATAGTTAAATAATTTTATTGTGCATGATTCTAATGCTTTGATGTAAATGTAATGGCTTGCTCTTTTGAATCTTTCTTTTGCTTAAGGATTCCTCCATATTCCAAGTCTGAAGCATATGTTTCAACAATTTTTAATGTAGATGGATCAGAATTTGAAAACATAAAAGACTTTTGACATGAAGTTTGATTTTTTTGACAACATTTGTATGAACATTCATCCAAGGAGAAGGATTCTTTTTGAGATGTTAATCCAAAGGTTGTATAATATTGGAAATTTGAGGAAAGAAATCTGAGACATAATATAAACATTCCAAAAATCTTTGAAGTTGAGTTTTGTCAAGAATTTGATATGGAAATTTGTCAACAAACTGAATTGCTCTCTCAATTGGTGCAATAGTTCCTTGGAAAATGTAGGCCCTATTTGGCAGACTATTTTTTTGTTTTTAAAAATAGTTTTCTTGTTTTCTTGTTTTCTGAAAATAAAAAAACCTGTTTGGCAGCCTATTTTCAAAAACTGTTTTTCAAAAACTGTTTTCAAAAATAGAAACTAAAAAATAATTTTCAGGAAACAGTAAAATGGTGTTTTCCCTTGTTTTTATATATAGTTGTTTTCAGATTTTTTTCAAAAATAAGAAGAAAACCT
>JANHAO010003484.1:0-26107 GCA_026873985.1 Saraca asoca
TCCAAAATTTTCACAAATAAAACAATAAAATCACTTTAGACAAAATAACAAAAATAACTAATAATAAAGATTGATTTATAAAAATTACTCTCATACTTCAAAAATTTAAGTCTATAAACCATCAAGATAACTCTATTTTCATAGAGTTATCAAAACCTTGAATTAAAAAAATAAACTTAGTAACTCATCGCAAAGAAAAGAAAACCAAAGAAGAAGAAAAGATCTAAGAGAGGTTACCTACTCTTTCTACCCAAAGGGAGTCCTATTTATATACAAAAATAAAAGGGATTAACCCTTTATGATTTTGGAGTGATCCTCAAGTAAAATTAGACTTTGATCTCTTTTTAGCATACCCACGGACCATGCCTTTCTCAAAATAGAAGTTTCCAACTCAAATTATGGGCTAGAATTGAAATTGTTTTAGAGTAGTTCAATCCATATCAAATTATATAATTTAACTTCACATACCTTTTTCTCATTCAAAACAATATAGTTTCACTTTGTGCTCCATAAATGTTGTAGGTATGGATCTTAGCTTGCTAATGAGATTGAGTTTGCATAATTTAAAGGTTTGTAGCTCTACATATCATTAAACTACCATGACTGGTTCAAGATTTAGCGAGGTTAGCATTTTGCTTCAACTTCTAGGCTAATTTAAAACCACCAAATGTCTTAACTAAGCTTAGTGTAGGCCTTTTTCTTAGTTTTCAGATGATATAAGAATCATTTCAAAAAGAGGTTCAAAACTCAAGATACAACTAAAAGTATGAAATAGTTTCAAAAGACTAAAATATGACATAAGTAACTCTATTTGGTATATAAATTTGACAAAAGACTATATGTAGAAGAAATAAAATATTTAAATATTGCACTTATCAAATTTCTCTATACTTAGCTTTTGTACACCCTCAGGCAAAACACAAAACTTGATTCAAAAATAAAATCAAACACTAACTAATTAACAATGTTAAGACTATAAAACCATAAGTAAGAAAATGTAAAATTCTCAAAAGTCATGACACATCATGAAATAACACTCTTGACAAACTCAAAACTCAAAATCAATCAATATAACAATTTCATTCAAAATAAAGAAAACCAAGTTGGTAGGCCCATACAAAATAAACTCTCTAACTTTCTTAGTGTTTAGGAGGGTAAGTGTTTCACTGAAATTCATTCCATGAAAATTACTACCAGAAACTTGTTTATCATCTAAGCTCTGCTACTTAAGTCACATTCACTACACAAATCCAAAGGACTTTTCCAATATTTTAATAAGATCAAGAAAATATGTAAGGGATGATATAGATATGAGAACATAAAACTAAAGAAACTAATAGAACATAGAAATATAAACTCAAATAAACAAGGAAATTAAGATCCTGAGTCTATGACAATTTTCAAGCACTTATAAACTTTTTTTTTCTTTCTCATAACTTGAAACAAAGATATGTGAAATTTTCTCTTTTATTTCCATTTTTTTCTATTTTTTTCTTTGACCATTGTAATGCTCACATTTACCTTTTCACAATATAATTAATATACTTCACACTTACTCAAGAACCCATCTCAATAATAACTCAAATGCTCTACTAATTTTTAAGGTTAGGTAAAGACATTAAAAACTTGTTAATGGGTTACACAACAAAGAGAATTCAATTAAGCTCAAAAAGGTTCATCAATATTGAATTATAAGGTTGGTTATTTGGGCTAAACTGGTTTATTCAAAGTTAGTTGTAATCATATTCATGTGTGCATGTGTCAATTGTAATCTCAAAAAGACTTAATGCCAGTTCTAGAGAAACAAATTCATGAAAGATAATCATGCACAAAAAGAAGAAGAAATTGATCCAAATGTTTAGTCTATAGGCTCAAAACCTCACAAGTTAAAATGTCTACTAAATTCAATCCACTAACATTCCAAAATCCATCACTATACTAATCAATTTCAAAATGCAAAGTCAATTTGTTCAATCATACTATGTATCCTTCAAATTCTAATGATTCCTACTCATGGTATTAATAAATTCATCATTATTGAAAAACATCTACATAAACAAAACTTTTTTTTTCAAAAAAGCAACAATTAAAAATTCTAAAATCCTCCCTCCCCTTACACTTAAATTTTACATTGTCCCCAATGTAAGATACATAATCATCAATAACTCAAGAACAAATAAAATAAAAGTGATAGGGAAAAAGAGAAAATATGATGGTGGCTTGTTAGCTACTCTTGGGTTGCCTCCCAAGCAGTGCCTTTGTCTAACAACATTAGCTCTACGAGGTAGCTTTCTCTATCTGATTTTAATTTTAAAACTAGGGCTTGTAACCCTAAAGATTACAACACCATTGTTATCTCTTTGACTTCAAAACCCATCTCAAAAGTTTCTTCAATATACATCAAGCCCTTAAATTTTACAATCTCTCAATCAAATTCCATTGTTAATGTGTTGTAATGAACATCAATTTTTGTTCTGGATGTTTCAAGGAAAGGTATTCCCAAAATGATTGAGGTTGCATTTGGTGAAGCATCATCCTCCATATTTAGAATGTAAAAATCAAATGGAAAGATGAAACATTAACCTGCACCAAAACATTTTTAACTTACTCTTTGGGGTACATTAGATCGATCTGCCAACTGTATAATTAAACCAATATCTTTTAAAGGATTTAATTTCAAATATACATAGATAGAATATGGCATTACATTTATGGATGCACCTAAATATAACATTGTGTTTAAAATTAGTTTTATCAATGACACATAGAATTGTGAAAGTATATGGATCCTTGCATTTTTGGGGTAATTTTCTTTGAATAACAACAAACAAATTTTCTCTCATACTTGTTATCTCATTATCTCTTCATTTTTTTCCTTATGGTGTGCAGCTCTTTTAGAAATTTTGGTTATTTTCTTCTTATGTAGTTTGTGTTGGAAAATGTACTGCTTCTCTTTCAAATGATGATGATGATAGCTTGGGCTACATCACTTTTAATCATTTCATGTTCCGTTATTGGGTTTTTTTTTTCTAGTAACAAATTATCTTTGCCTACCTTGTAGACCATTGTTATTGTACCTAGAGTTCCCCTTGGAATTGTTCAACTTGGTTTTATAAATAAGGTAAGAGAAGTATAGTCTTTTCTTTAATAATTATTTTCTTTGCCTAAACATCATTTGCTTGTTGATAGGGCTCAAGAAAATTATCTATTGTCTCTTGTGCTTCTAAAGCAATGCATGTGAAGTAGCACTTACACAATATATCTTAGGTTAGGTTAACTAAAATACAAATCTTGATTGAATTCTTGATGGTTTTTACTTTTAGCCATGTTATGATTTTGTAATGGGTGAAATTGTTATTTATTGAGCCATTAAATCATGGTTTTCTTTTTAATTTGGTTTCAAAATTCAGACAAATAAAATTTTGCTTTACATTGCTTAATGTCCTAGAAAAAGAAAGATACCTCAATGTCCTATAATTGTCTAACAGTCTTATAAGGACTTATACTTTTTACTTGTATCTTCCTCTATTCTCTATTCTTTAATCATAGATGCATTGCATCTTTCTTTAGCTTTTGTTCTTGTTGTGTCTTATAATTGTCTCAAATGCATTGCTCTATTCTTCAAATTTCCACTTCCATTTCTTACATAGGTTTTTAGCCTTCTTATATCAACAAAAAATAAACCACGCCTCACTAGTTGCCAAGCTGTCTTTAGAAATCCACATCTATCTTTGAATATTGCAAGTTGTTGCCACTACATTTGTTTAACCACCTTTTTGTGGTCCATAAATAAAAAAGGCATACTTGCCACTACACCTAAAATGGAACATTCCACTAATGCAATATGTACCTCACAAGACAGTGACAAAAAATAAATACTTGGTTCATGGAGTACAAAGTAATCAAGCAACACATTATCTCTTAAAATTGTTAATTCATCAAGTAGCAAATCTTTTTTAATTAACAAGGTTAATAATGACCTGAACTAGATCCTTCTTTGAGTATGGTCCTTTTAAAGCCGGATTAACCATTTCCACTACCTTATCTCTATTACTTAACCTTGAAAGAACTTGATACAAATAATTTAACAATATAATAAGCAAATAATACCTATTTTCTACTATAAACATCCTAATGTGTTGTATAAATACTGTACTCATCAAAGAAATACCTAAGGATTAAGGAATTCATTCACAAAATTTTATTAGCTATTAACTTACTTTGGATTTTGGTGGTTTTATGTAATTAGGGTAGTTCAAGTTTGGCCAAGACCTTTGACTTGAAGTTGAGGTATTTCTTGAGTATGAGAAGGAAGCACTAATTAATCTCAAAGTTCACATTTAAGTAAATATATTTTGCCTCCTTCATATTCTCTCCACAGACATATACCCATTTCAATAATTGCTTTTGCAAGTCATTTTTCATTTGTAAATGTAACTCTCTGCATTAGATGGGTAATATTCTTTTGTTTCATCAATACAAGGCTCCTTGTGTTTTATAGTGTGTATGTGTGTGTATATAATTATAATGTAGATATATTACTTTAACACTATCCATAAGGATCTTAATTACATGTTTAAGATCTTGTTTTTTTTTTTTCAATTCATGTTCCAACACATATACCATCCTACAAATGAAAAAAAAAGTCAACTACAAAGCTACAAGAGGCATACCTTAGTGACATGTGCTACCAACATTAACATATGCAATGAATCAATTCAAAAACATTCATGACATGTCATGAACATATGCACTTTGTTACTCAAGGATAGAAAATTAATTGTTGTAACTGACATTCAAAAAATAACTAATTTTTTGTCCTTGAATCAATTCTTGAATTGATTCATAGCGATTATCAACTAATGAATCAATTTGTGAATCAATTCATCTATGAATATCATAATGAATGTTCATGATCGAATCGATTTATGAATCGAATCATAGCATTATAAAATCAGGTCATTAATCAATTATCTAGTCAATTCAGGTAAAAATCCTAACCTTCAATAAAAATATTTTTTAAAACTTTTCTTCATGAATTGATTGTTGAATCGATTCAAGTACAAGTTCTTCAAAGAATCAATTCGTGAATCAATTCACATAGTGCAAAATGGTTGTTACAAAATTTGCACTTTGTGAAAAATCATTTAAAAATATTGTTTAAAAATATTTAATTTTAGTTCTCAAATGATTTATTTCTACCTCAATGTATTAGTTATAAGAAATTTGCTTGAATCAAAATTGATTTGAACTCACTTACAAAAGATTCTAGTAAAAATAAAATAATTGCTAAAACAATTTTTGAATTTCTTGAATCTTATACACTTTGATCCTATAAAACAAATAATAAACACTAAAAAATATTGTCAGATTTAAATTGTTTTCAATATCAAAACCAAGGAAATTAAGATAGCAAAGTAATCACATTAGTAAAGCTATCAATCTCATACTTTGCTAACAATTTGTAGAAATGCTAACAAACTCCATAAATGTTAACAATCTCTATCTATACTAAAAATGCTAACATTTTGTCTTTACGCTTTTTCCCATTTCCCAAGTATTCCACTATCGATTCCATCCATGTTAACTATCTTTCAATTTCCATAACCTTAGTCTCTTCAATGCTCAAAATTTGTACCATCTCTTGAATAATGATTTTATTATTTACTGCTACTTTCGCACTATCCAATTTAGGCAAGAGTTCATTCAATCATTATCTCCCCTTAGGGTCTATTTTACTTTATATTCAAATCCCTTCAATAACTGTCTTGCTTTATCAACATATCATACAATCAAAGGCTTTTAGGCTTCATATTTACCTTGGATCTGACTTCTAACAAGCTAAGAATGAGCAAGCTTAAGCCCAATGATTAGTGCTTTATATTTAGCCCAATTATTCGTGGCATGAAAGTTGAACTTTAATGAATATTCAAGTGAGATTCCTTGCAGACCCTCTAGGATCACTCTTGCACCACTGCCATTTTTGTTTAAAGACCTAACTACAAATAGGTTCTATGTTAGCTGCTTATCAGGATCCTTTGTGATCACTTCAACCATAAAGTTTGTAAACACTTGTGCTTTTACAACCTTCTTGGGTTCAAAAAACAAGTGATATTTTAAAAAATTGATCAGCCAAGTGACTCATCAACCTGCCAAGTCTGGTTTTTGAAGAATTAGCTTAATAGGTTGGTTCATCAATCTAATGAGCCTAAAAGTATGACTTTAACCTTTTTGAAGCGAACAATAGGAAAAATGCTACCTTTTCTATCTTTTGATATCAGAGCTCTAGTCTATGCAAGGCTTTACTAATAGAATAGATTGATTTTTTATTCACCACTTTCTTCTCTTACCAGGATTGCCAATCGCTTCATCCAATGCCACTAAGTAAAGGTAAAGAGTCGAGGTTTTGATAATATTAGTGGTGTGGATAAGTATCCTTGGAGCTCATTAAAAGCATATTCACATACATTAATCATGCAAAATTATTAACATTTTTAAGTAATTGAAAGAAGGGAAGGTGTTTATTTCTTGACTTGAACATTAAGTGAGTTAAAACCACCAAATATCCATTCAACATTTAGACTTCTTGGATATTTTTCAAGCATTTCATGTTGATGATAGCTTGGCATTCTACTGGGTTTGTTTCTATCCCATGTTCAATCAACATGAACCTAAGAACTTGCCAACTTGCATTCCAAACACATATTTCACCAAGTTCAACCTCATCTGATTCTTGTATAACATACTAAATGTTTCTTCTAGGTTATCCAAGTGCTTCTACATATTTTTGGATTCTTATGCAGCACACCAAACTCTTTTTCTCTTCCTAGGACAATTCTACCCCTATTTTTACCATTGGCTCATCTTCTTCGTTGAATAGCTTTACCTCCACTAATTTGGACATTGGTTTTAGTCTTCTCAAATTTTTATCTCTCATAACTAGCATAGCTGCTTCTATTTACTGGCACTTCTCTTTGGCTAGTCGATTTATGATGACGGGCTTGGTTTTATTACTACTTCCTTTGACTTGGTATGTTTCAAGGATAATCATGTAATACTTTTGGGTTGTCTTCTAATCTACCCTTACTTGCCCTAGGCCTATTAAAGTTGTGAACTTTATCAAAAAGTGAGCTATGGACAATATAGCACCCAACTGGTATAAGGATGTTTAGCCCAAAATGGCATTATAAGCATTGCTTAGTGCCACTATAACCAAGATGTCAACTTCAATGTTTTGTACTTGCGAGGATGTTCTGACCATCATTCAAAGAGTGATTATTCCCACGATGGGTACCTATTTTCCTAAAAAAATCAATTAACATACCATTATAAGGCTTATACATGTGGTTTGGTATGTTTAGTGCCTTAGCAGTATGAAAATAAAGTATGTTGATTGAACTTCCCTGGTCTACCAATATCCTCTTCAAAAAAAAGTTATGAATGAGAGCTATGTTAACCATAGGATCATTGTGTTCCCTATCAATTTTATTAGATTCCTCCTTTGTTAAGGATATGGTTTCATGCTTATCCTTTTTTTCTTTCTAGCTCTACATTCACGGTTTGTTGAAGGTGACACTTTTTGGAATTTTTTTATAATCCTCCTCTATCAAATCCTCATGCAATCATTTCAATATGCCTGCTATTGGTGGTCCAACTTTAACAATCTCATTACCTTTCCTTCAAAGTGAGCACTTGCACTTTGTTTCATTCGATTGAGCTCGTGGGCCTAGTACCTTTTATACTTAGATAAAAACTCCATTTGGATTGGCAACTCGATTTCATCTTTCAATGTGACACAATCTTCTATTTTATGGCCATAGTTCTAGTGAAAATTGTAATACTTAAACTTATCAACTAGAGGATATTTGCACTTCTTTTGTAGTGGGAATTTCATTAACTTTGCTATCTATGCATCATTAACTGTGGCACTAATCAGTGAGTTCAAAGGTTTATAGTTATTAAAATGTCCTTTAGGAGATGTGTCCTTTCTATCAATAAATGGTTAACTTTCTAATCCCAAAGGTCTTTCTCCCACTCTTTGTAAGCCTTGACTTCCTTTTCATTAATGTATTTTTTTTTTTATAATGATGAGAGCTTGGCCAAGGGTGTAGCTAATCACTTTGCTAGCGATAGGGAAAAGTGACTTAATCACAAACTTGAGATGAGCTAATGTACTACAACACCTTCATTCAAGTTTTTAATTTCTAAAGCCAAACTATTGAATTGTGCCAGGTATTCCTTGAGTGTCTCACATCATCCCTATTAGAAATTGAGAAGGGCAGCAAATGTTTTCATTGGTGTTCTGCACATAGTGAAATGGGTAGTAAATTTCTTGGCCAATTGCTTAAATCAAGATATGGATTATCTTGGCAAGGTATTAAATGAGCATGGTCTAAATTTTTCTAAGCATGATAGAAAATGCTCAGCACATGATTCACAGACACCTAAAAGGATCATGGATGCTTAAAATGCCTTGAGATATTTCTACTAATCAGATGTCCTATCATATACATCTAGATGGGATAAGGGTATAAAATTGGTAAAAAGGGAGTGCTCATGATGAGATCTATGAACGAATGGGATTCTTCTGAAATATTGGATATTGTGACCTTGGTAGTTTAGGAAAAGTCTGGATTTAGTTTATTATGGTTCATAATTTAGGTTGTTGTGATTCAAGTACTATAAATAGGCTAACAGTTTATTAGTGGGTTGTGTAGCAAATGCCTAATTTGGCTAATAATCAAGGTGGCAGGCTACTTATAGCTAGTTTCAAAGACTTAATGAGAATGTTGAGGGTAGATTTGTAAGACATGTGTTTGTTAGCTGGAAATGTTTTGGCCTGTATTCGCAGAAATGCAATATGGTGGATTTTCCACCTATGACTACTAAGCAGGTGGTGAGGAAGATCAACATGGTTAACAGTGAAGGCTCTGCAAATGTTGCAGCTCAGAATGCAAATGGTAGACTTGCTTAACTAGTATATTACGCTCTAACTCAAGCTCCATTCAACAAGCTTCTGCCTTTAGCTATTGTGAATGACTTCTAACTTCCAGAGCAAGAAGGAGCTCTGGCAGTGGGGTGGTGGAAGAAGTTATGGTTCTTCGTCCAAGGTGGCAGCAACTCTTGTCTAGCAAGACATGTCTATAAAACAAAAGGCTCTTAGCACTATGCAAAGCATTTAGGTGGCATGAAAGCCATAGATGGCACCAAATGAAGCTTACATAAAAAGCAACTTCGATGACAACTAAGAAGAAATATCACTAAAGTAAAGGGGTGTATGCATTAATCCCAAAATAAGGGGTTAAACACCTATTTATAATATCGTATGAGCACCTAGTTAGCATTGGTCTAAGTCCCACTAGCATGATTCCTGGTTATTTTGGTATGTTACATGACTAGGGTATTTTAGGCTCCAACATGAATATTGCACGTGGCAATGTGCTACTTTGAATAAAACCATCCATGGCCAATCGTCCATGTTCGCGTTCTCTTGTAAGGTGGTAGAAGAGTTATTCAGATTGGTCGCCTTACTACCGAGCGAAAAGGCATCGTGTCAATCGTCTTGTCTAGAGTTATCATCAATTTTGAATTTCAATAATGACATTTCTTCTTCATAATTCATTTATAGTCTAGTAAGTTTTTAAATTTTATTGGAACCCCCAAAGTATACAAAAGTGCAAATTTTTCCTTTTAGTCATTTATGCAATTTTTTTTTTAAACTTTTAATTATATAATTTTTTTCTTTTTCCTATCTTTCTATATTTTCTTGTAATGCCCCAACCTCTATTTATTCACTTTATCCCTTAGCACAGACAAACAACTCCCCTCTCTTTATCTATTTCACTGACCTTCTCTCTGTCTTTTATTCTTTCTCTCTCTCCATTGACTTTGATTAGTCATCACAACCTAGCACCACCACTTTTGCTATTAGATCAACTGTAAGGTGGTTGGATCTCATGCCTAGTTGAATAAGATGAAGCTCATCATCCATTAAAGATGGTTCTTACCTGGCCAAACTCAACACGTTGACGTCACTCATTGCGTTGGCCCATTACCAGCCACCATTAAAGCTCCTGCCTAGCAGCTCCAAGCCATTGATTTGCAACATATCTTACTTGATGCTGATTAACTACTATTAGTCTGAAGTTGTATCCAAAGTAGAGTAATCATCTTAAAGTATATCTATCTTACAATAAGCAATTAAAAAAGGGGAAGCAAAAAGGAATTTAATTTTATAATAGTATTTTATAATTAAATAAGGTGGCTTTACTAAGAAAGAACATTATATTGTCTAATGCAAACATCTAAACTTAAAGAGGAATTTATTAAGTTGCTATGTTAACCCTTTTGAACCTAGACAGTAAATATACAAGCTAATTTGTAATTAAATAAGGTGAATTATTGATATTAAATTATAAATTGTGAGTGCTTAGTTGGAATTTTTTTTGTAATAGCTTATTCCTATAAAACCCATTTAATGTTAATTGAAATTTCTTAAAGTTGAGATTTCAAAAGGGGAATTTAAGTATAATAAAGTTGATGACTGAAGGACATATAAATTGGATAAATTATAGATCTAATACTTTAGGAAATTGGAAAGCTTTGTCACGAGGCTGTAGAAAGAGTTTATTGTCACTAAAAGAGGTCTTGGAAATTAAAAAGCTTTAGAACTAAGTTCAAGAAACTTGAAAACTGTAAATTAAGTCCCTAAATTGACTTTGAGATATATATTGGTCTTAATACACTTAAAGCATAAATATATTGGTATAAAAAAGATAAAAAAAATTAATAATATATAATAAATATTATAGAAATATATGCTTTGATTATGAATACTTAATTTTGTGACCTTAGGATAAGTGATTTCTCTACTTAAGCTAATGGTGCAACATCTTGGTTGCTTGTATGTAGCACTATGTGTATGTGTGGTTGTGGATTAAATAAATGGATGTACTGTTATTTCTACTTTGGGCATATGAATCAAGAAACTTGGTTGTTGTTTGAAATTATAAATGAGTGTGAATTTGACTTGCTTGCTTACTTTTATTATAATTGTTCTAGATAATAAAAATGGCTTATATAAACATCTTGCTTGTTATGTTTGTTCCTCTGTAGTATAATAAATTGTATATTTGCACGTTGATAACCCATGAACCATTTCAGTTATATGGTATGGCCACTGGACCATTTTGTTACTCACACATGGTGACTAAACAAGCCTAAACTACATTATAATAAATGTACTTTTATGTATTGACTTTGTGCATGGTATTTCCAAGTTACAATACCCAAATTAAAGAGGAAATGAGTCATATAGAGCTATAAAAAGGAATTGAATAATAGTTCTAATAGTGTGAACCATAATAGATTTAATGAAATGAAATCAATTTAAATGTATATACTTATAATGACAATTTGTGGCTTTTGCTAGTATTGTGAGAATATGATCTCTGAATGGTTGAGAGTGCACAGTATGAATGTATTGTTATTTGTGATCTATACATGATATAGAGTATGTATCATGAAATTTGCTTTGATAACAAAAACTTGTACTTGTATATGGAAATGAAATATGATGCAAAGGCCCAAAAAGGCAAGCATTTTATGAAAATGCCCAAAAGGATGAGTTTTATTAAGCAATGATAATGAAATGGAATATATGAAAATTAGAGAAAGTGGGAAGCTAGAAAAGGAAGGGAAATTCCACTATGTGAATTGTCCTTATTAAGGTGGGATGGATAAGGTGACCAGAGGAATAGGGATAAGGTGAGATAGATAAAGTTAGACCAAAAGAAATAAGGAAAAACATATAAGTTTAATATAAAGCTTAAATTATTTGCTTGTGAAGTTTGCATGAGTATTTTGTATAATCATTTTATTGATGAGTATGTAGTGCATATTGTTAGAATTGTAGCTAAGTGAATGAAACTTAAGTGGTTGGTTATTCATTCATTTATGAAATGAAAATCACATATATGGCTAGGTATGTCTGTAAATAACTATTATCTCCAATATGGGGTATATGTTTGGTATTACATATTAGTATATGAGTAACGCTTGATTCAATATCATACTTTCACTATTTGTGATACTATTTATGCATCTATAGTTTTGAATGAAATATGTATACAGATTGAATGGTAATGACTAAAATGACAATTGATTACAATTATCTGTGTAAATGTGATTGATAAAAATATTATGGCATATCTATGGATTCTTGTTCACTATTCCTAATAATGTGAGTCAACATATAATGAATAATAAATCCTATGCAAATCATAAAAGAATCTAATTCTTTATAAAACCTAATATGCTATATATGTATGTGTATATGTGCATACAAACTACATGTAACCTTATTGTAAGTTTAGTAATTTTTCTCATTGAGTCAGTGGTTAGACTCATTCCTCACTACTACAGTTATAGGACCAATCACTTCAAATTTATAGTTATGGATACCATAATCAAGTATAAAATTTTGATAGCTATATGGAAGAATCTTATGGGCATAGGTAGGACCTCATTAGCATGTAAGCCATGTTATTCCCTTCTTACTATAAGGTGAGGTATGATAGTTGTATTTATTAGGTTTAAGTTCATGTTAAGAGTCAAATGGATTTGTTCCTTTGATTTTAAATGAGTTTGATAACAATAGCATGCAATAAAAGAAAAAAAAATTACCTCTAAATTTACAAACAAGACTTAATTAAGATAGATAAAATAATAAAATTAAGTTAAGAAGGTTAGTGGTAATCGAAAGTTGAACTATTTTTGCACCAATCATAAACTCTAGAAATGAGTCATGAGAATCTTGTCTTTTATGAATTAAAAAGGTCTTCAACTTTTCTTAATTGTTCTTGATTGATTACACTATAACTTAAAAAAAAAATAAGAATTTGACATCTCAAATTGTAGAATTAAACTTTTAGTGCATAATACATAAAGTGCATTGTTAATGAATTTTAGATGATTGTTTAGTATTTTGTTCATAGTTACAAAACAAACATGGGAATATAATTTGTCCTTCAATAATTCTTCCCTAAATAATTCTATATTTTTCCTAAATAACAAAACACAAAAAAAAAATACCATAAAATGAAAGCAAAGAGGATGGATATTTATGCACAAAATTTTGATTTTATATAATTTGCTCACTAATGCCAAAACAATGATTAAAAAATTGGTATTGACATTGTTACCACTCTTGACAACATACAACTGAGCTTTGCTATTAAAAACAATGTTATCTTAATAAATAGTTAGGAATAAATTAAATTTTCTTAAAACTTCTTCATATTTGTTGCAACTTGAAACTTTTCAACTAAAATGGATCGATGAAAGGGAATCATACTGGGTGATGGAGTGACTGTGCAAGTGTTACAGGCTAGTAGCTCTCTAGTTAAAACTGTGCATGTTCATGTTGCTAACTCTTGGCTAATATGCTAATCTTTCAATAAATTTGAGTCATACTTGGATAGATAACTGGGGCGTTAAGGATTTTGTCACCTATACAACCAAAATCCTATGTGCAACATGTCCGTAAGCTAACATGAGCTTATAGTTGAAGCATTAGAGCAAATTGAGTCTCAAGAACATGCCACACAAGAAGCCTCTAGTGCATATTAAGAATAAACTTCTTTTTTAAAATAAGGAGAAGGACAACTCCATGTTATTATTATATACCTCATTACATAGTTTTAACTCTGTAGGGGAGTATCTAAGCTCCATATTCTGATCCCTAACCCAAGTTACAGTGCCCACTCGGTCACCAAATCCCCTTAAAGAGCATTTTAAGCATAAGCTCTGATGGCAGGAGCGGACATACTTTTTCCAAGTTGACAAAAGGACTTTCCCCCTATCTCCTAAGGATTCTAATATACCATCTCATATGAACACGAAGATAAAAATACAAAGATCGCAGCCATATACTTTTCTACTCATACTAGAGAAATGATCGATTCTAAAAAGATACAAATACCCCCAAAATGGAAAAATTTTGAAAAAAATAATCTATAAGTGTATTTACTCCCAAATTCACTCCACAAGGCCTCCTCTTTATGCTTGATTTTTACACCAAGATTCATCCAAAATTGAGCATATTTGCTTATCAAATTGGTTTATAAAGCTAACTTGTGACATTAAGGAATAAAGTCAATAGTTCATGATGGAAGTGATCCATTGAGCACACTCTAACACTCAAGCTAATTTCAGAAGCAGAGCTTCAATATTAGTAGTGAAGGTGATCCGATAAAAATGGGTACTTAGGAGTTTATGTAGGCACTAATCACACCAATTGGCATGCTTCCGGGCAAATAAGGAGTATTAACGTGTTCATGGTGCATTATTGGTGTAAATAAGATTCTTGCTTAATGGTTGATGATGTAGTCACATCATTTGTACATATTTTAGAGCTTACAAGTTTGCATGAGGCCATTAAGAGACTTTCTCATCCACAATGGGCTTAGCGACCAAGCTTACAACCTTGGCCAATCGACTTGGGGTTTTTGGTCATTCAGTCTTGGCTCTGATCCCTGTGCTTTATCTCGTGGAGATTTTGCTTGTTTGTAATGCATGCTCCAATCATTCAAGTTTGGATCGTTCAACCTACTTATTATAATGACCAAGTGATTATAACCTAGACAAGTTCATTATGGGCTATGTCATAACTTCTTCTATTATATATTAGTAACTTTCTTATAAAAATTAAAAAAGTCTGGCTAATAAAATTATAATTTTTTTATATACTTATTACATGTTGATTTCATATAAAATTGTAATTTTATGTCCAAAAAAACAAAATTTTGTATATAAAATTACAATTTTTATGCTAAAATTTTGTAAAGACTTGCAAATTTTTCGAGTAAGTATTAAAATTTACTCATTAATATAAGATTCATTTAGAAAAGTGAATCCGTTTGTTCCAATAAAAAATGAAGTTTTATGGAAAGTACTTTCCTACAAAAAATGTGTATCTAGAAAATAAATTGATTTTAGTTGTTTGGATAATATAAGATAAAATGCTTTGTCCTATTTGGTACATAAGGCAAGCCATTTTTTTTATTGAAAAATATCTTTGTACAAACAAATTCTATCTTTAAGGTCAAACTATATACTAATCGTTTTATTATTAGAATGTTTTCATGATCAAAGTCAACAAATCTTCATTAGTAAAAATTAAAAGTTAAGTGTATTTTATGTTAAAAATAAAAGAATATTCAAATCATTTTTTTTCATCTTTAGAGTTAATTCATATTCAAAACACTATACCCTAAACCTTAATTCATATTCAATTAACTTCGCCAAAATTATTAACCATATTTGCCAACTCCTTTAATTGTACAAATACTTTTTCGACATAATTTTTAATATCATTATTGAATATTAATATTTGTAGAAATGGAAAAAAAAGAAGAAAGAAAAGAGACGTAAGAGAGAATGGAAGAGAAAGGAAAGGATAGGGATGGAATAGGGGCATGGAGGAGAGAAAGGAGAGAAATTAAGGAGTAAGAGGAAAAAGTATTTGTCATAGAGAGAAAGATAGGAAAGAGAAAAAGGTAAATAGAAGGAAGAAAAGTAGAGAATGTAAGAATTTAAAGATTCAATCGTAAATAAAATAAAAATCTAATCATATTTTATAGCATATATATTTGTAAACAATTATTAATAAACATGTAATTGAATAATATATCTAAATATGTATCTTATTTTCCCGATTCTTCTGAAGGAAAGAAACATAGAGAAAATGATAAAAGACAAAGGAGAATGCACATAAATCTCATCCCTTTGTATGTCATAAATCTTTGTAATTTGAATGGGCCAATCGCATGAACATTTAGGATAAGACTTGGAACCTCTCCTTAATGGGTCAAACGAGGTCAAGAGGCCATTATAAAAGACCTAGGAACAAAGCTTGCAAAATCAAGTATCTACACAAACCTAAGTGTCATAATAAAACCCATACCAATAAGATTACCATGTGGACTTAACAGAAATATTCTACATCATTTAACATTTAATAATCAAGGTCCATAATTAATCACTACTTATGCTAGTTTATATTAAAATTCTAATAGAGAGAAAGATAGGAGAGAGAAAAGGTAAAGAGAGAAGGAAGGAAAGTGAAGTGAGGCAAAATGACGCTATATAATATAAAATAATATGGAAAAGTGATTTCTTTTAATTAAAAGAGGAAGTCACTTTCTCCCAAATATATTATTATTTTTTATTTATCAGAATCTAATTTCTATTGACAACTTTCTTGTTAGCTCCAAATATAGGAAAATTAGAAAAACATGTTCCTCTAAAAAAAGGACCCTTAGTATCAATCATTGAGATAGGTTGTTGAAATGTGCATCAAGTGTTTTTGCAACTTTTTTCCTACTAAGTTATAGTTTTTTTCATAAAAGAAATGTAAAAGTATGAACTTTTTGTATTACAATTTTTCCTTATTTATTACATATAAAATTTATACAAAATTGTAATATTTATAAAAAAAATGATAAAGTTACAAAGTTTTATAAAATTTTTAAAAGGAACGGCAGAAAAATCAAAAAAAAAATAGAGATATAGAGTCTGTTTGAAAGTGTTTTCAAGTATTTTTGTTTTATTATTTTTTAAAAATAATTTCTTAAAAATAATTTGTAAAAACTTTTTTTTTTTAAAATAAAAACTTGTTTGAATGTAAATTTTAAAATTTAGTGTTTTATTATTGAAGATGAAAAAAAATTTAATATTATTTATAACTTTGTCATTAATGAAAATAGGTATTGTTCTTATTTTTAAAAAGAATCTAAAAACAATTCTGTGCAAAAATAAGAAAAATATCATTTTAATGTTTTTTGAAAATTATTTTTTCAATTACACTTTTACAAAATAGTTTTTAAAAAATAATTTTTCAAAAAAACTTAACAAATTGATTTTTTTATTTTTGTAAAAAAAAATAAAAAAATTATTTTTGAAAACAGAAAAATAAGTTGCCAAACAAGGTCATGGGTTCCGCTTTTGTTTTAGACGGCAAACATTTTTCACAGCTAGAGGTGAAACTTCCAAAGGACAAGATTCAATTATGCGAAAAAATTTTAAAAATTTTTTTGCTGGTTCCTCAAGAATTTTGATTCTTCCAAAACTTTATATCAAGATTGTCATTATCTATAAGAATAATCTCATTTATTTTATATTTATAATTATAAAATATTAAAATAAAAAAAATATTCTATTTATTCAATATTATATAAAAAATATTATAAAAAGTAGTATTTATTATTTTAAATAAAAAATTATAAAAGTAACATAATTTTTTTTATTTATATATAAATTAATTTTTTTTTTATGAAAGGTGTCTTGCCACAAACAAAACAGAGCGGGCGGTAAATTCTTTGTATTAAACACAATAATGCAAGGAACCAGGCTTTGTTAGTTTCACCGCAACGCGCCCGAAACCAAAGAAAGAAGGAAATCTTTTTCCGATAGGCAGTGATCCTGGGGCAAGCCAAGTCGACCGAGCCACGTGACATCCATAGTGGAGTCCGACGTGAGTCCTAGTGCGAAAAAACCTATAAATTCTAAGTACAAGAGGTACGTTACACTCGAAAAGATATATATATATATATATATATAATTTTTAAGTTAAATTATACTCATTTTTATTAAATTCAAGCTTAATTACATATAATTTCTTTCTTATTTGAAAAATGACACTCTTCTCCCTTAGTAATAACAAAGTTTAATAATATATCAAATTTTATCTTAAAATTTTAATTTTACCTTCGTTTCCACCTACATGTTTGTCTCTTTTTTTTTTTTTTCTTCACTGCGGAACAAACTATTCCTACAATTGTTCAGTTATTTACCTCTTTTCAAATTCTTCACCTCCCAAAAATTAGACTATCACAGAATCAAAATGCTTTCAAATTTTATTTCACAAAACTCTTCATTCTGTATCCATGACAAATTGCAACCGAAGAAGGAAGAGGTAGAGAACAAAAGCAGAGGGAAAAAAAGGCGCCCCCGCACTAGTCATTGAGTTTGGAGCAACTGTTATGACTTTTTTTATGAAGTCTTAAATGGCTACGGCTTCATTAAGAACGCGGTGCATTTCATCATTTTTGCTTCTCCCATTAAGTTCGCGTCAAAGCTCACACTTTATCCTTTTTATTTTGAGATCGATCATCATGAAATTTTTGATAGATCTAAATATTCAGTAACATGATTTTTTTTTTCCTTCTCTTCTCATCGCCCACATTTTATCTTCAAATATATTGATAAATTTGAATATTTTCAAACTCATGAAATTTGTAATTTGATTTTTTTGTTTAAAAAAAATATGTAATGGATTATCCATAATTGAAATGATTATATTTTCTATTAAACTGATGACTATTATATTTATAAAATAAGTAAAATAATATTAAAAAAAAGGAACTTTTAGTGTCTTAGGCTTGCATGATTTCTTTTAACTATATAATGAATTATTACGTAATTAAAATGACATTGACCTTCTAATAGACTAATGATTACGGATTAGTATAAAATAAAATAAATCCAAAATAATAAATAAAATATTTATTATAATGAAATTGAGTTTATATAATAAATACTTTCCTCCGCATCCTCATTGGATGTTATAAGAACAATAAGTGTGTTTTTTTAGAAATGATAATTATTTTTTAGTAAAATAATGAATATTGATTGTTATGAAATAAATTTAAGAAATAATAAAAATAAATAAATAGTATTTATATCTTATATACTGTTTGATTTGTGTCTATACGGCGAATTGTCCTTTTAATGTTTGAAATAAATAAAATAAATCTATGGAATCTTTGTAATTTAATTTGTGTTTATATAATGAATTATCATATAATTAGAGTGATAATAATTAGTTCTAGCAACTAATGATTATTGACTGATATAAAATAAATATATAAATTAATACAATAATTGTATTTTTTTTCTTTATTTTAATTGAAATGTTTAAAATAATTAAAACAAAATATTTAAAAAGTAATAAAAAATATTTTTAATTGAAATAGTATAATATCTCAGTTTTTTTTTTTTTACTTTAATCGACTAGAATAGAATAAAATCTGTAAAAGAAAATTTGTGAAATAAAACAAGATAATAAACAAGCCTTGTTGCCTTTTACTTCAGTCTGTCTCTAACGGTGGCTAGAGAATTAGAATTTTAAAAATGTTGATGAGGAACCAAGGAAAAGGACAAAGTGTCATTAAAAAAAATAAATTAATACACCGGAATGGTATGTAAGGTTTTGAAAAAAATGGGAAGGGTGTATACTTAGGCTTAACCTCGAAAGAGTTTAATGTAATTTATCCTAATTTTTAATAAAAATTAAAAAATATATATTTTATATTTTTACAATGTTATTAAGATAAATTACTTTTTAAAATTTCATAAATTATATTTTTAAATTTCAAAAAAATTATCAATTATCCACTTGAAATTAAAAATATATAAATATTAATTTTTTATTTGTTTTAACTTTAAACCGATATTTTCTTTTGTTACTAATTTATTCTGATAGTTCTGGATTCAACTAAGTCATATTTTTGACAATTCTAGAATATCTCTTTCTGTTCTCATTGAATCACCCATCACAACTGTTCAAATATTTTCAAAAATCCACATCTTGTGAAGGATGGTCAACATTTGGTATAATATCTAACAAAAAAATAAGACAAAATAAATCACAAGTGAGTCATTGACTTAATGAATACTACAAGTCATGTCAAGTTGCAGTTATTCAAATTAAATTATTTATTTATTGTCTATTACTAATTTTATCATAATAGTTAGAATGTATTCAGATAATAATACGTCAAAGTATTATTATTAATGTTTTATTTTATTTCAATTTAATCTTAAATTATTTAAATGGTTTGTGATTTATATGAAACTGTTGACGGTCGATTTTGGTGATCGGTCAACGGAAGGTTCAAGAAATCGAACTGCTAGTCTATTGGTCGATAGGTGAAAATACGAAGTAAGATTTAAATGAAGAGAGAAGAGAGAAAGAAAGAGTTTTTTCGTGGTTCGGCCAAAGTCTGTATGACTCCTACGTCCACGGTGAGTGTGATTCTTCTCCAATAGTGATTACAATAAAGGATACCATAGCTCTCTGTTACTTCCTATTCACTCTTTGTTTTTTTTCTCTTATGTCTTTTTTATATCTAACCCCCTTTCTCTATATGGGGGGAATTACAATAGATAACAATAGTTTATTCATACAGAACCATGATTACATCTATAACAAGCATTAAATGCTAGGCGACAAGTAATAAATGTTGTGCAAATCATTATCTGATGTTTAGGGGCTATTTTACTAGCTGGAAAAGCACCTAGGCCATGTCTGTCAAATTCCCGATTATCTCCCTTGGCGCAGAGAAGAGCTTTGCCGTCGCCCTCGCTGGCTAGGGCTCGTGATCGCACGTCCTGCGATTTGCTGCTAGGTCCCCCAACGACCTTACTCTAGCTTGGGCCGTGTCTTTTCTACCCCCCAGCTCCAAGCTTTCTAGGCCTCTATTGGCCTTCTTGGCCTAATCCGAAGAATCCCCATAACATCAGCCCCCCAACTCATAGCTTACCTCATAACCTGAGAGTTACTAATGTGCTTTCAAGAAAAGGAACCCTCCTCTGCAACTCGATTCGCCCAATGGTTGCCAGTGTATCTCATGTAAGGATCACGGGTGATTAACGCAGTGAATTACCTGGTCTCCAAGTCGTGCTTTGGTTTCAGCAACTTCATAAATATTCATGCTCGCTCTAGGTATAATCAAGAGCAGAGTTCCTTGACGTGGTTGAACTGTTCTGGGGTTTCGGAGCTATCCGCTACCTCGTTAGGGTGGTTGAACGCGCTTGATTTGAGGATGAGTCAAGCTCTGAAGGCTTAGTGTGCAATGCACCAGGTGTGCCCGAGTTGATGAGAAGCGAGCTTTGGAGGCTTAGTGCTCACGCACCAGGTGTGCTCGAGCTAGTTGGAAGCGAGCTCTTGAGGCTTAGTGCTTATGCACCAGGTGTGCCCGAGCTAGTTGGAAGTGAGCTCTGGAGGCTTAGTGCTTACACACTAGGTGTGCCCGAGCTGTTAGGATGAGAGCTTTGGAGGCTTAGTGCTTATGCACCAGGTGTGCTCGAGCTAGTTGGTAGTGAACTCTAGAGGCTTAGTGCTTACGTACCAGGTATGCCCGAGCTAGTTGGAAGCGAGCTTTAGAGGCTTAATGCTTACGCACTAGGTGTGCCCGAGCTAGTTGGAAGCGAGCTCTAGAGGCTTAGTGCTTATACACCAGGTCTGCCCGAGCTATTAGGATGAGAGCTCTAGAGGCTTAGTGCTTATGCACCAGGTGTGCCTGAGCTAGTTGGAAGTGAGCTTTGGAGGCTTAGTACTTATGCACCAGGTCTGCCCGAGCTATTAGGATGAGAGCTCTATAGGCTTAGTGCTTACGCACCAGGTGTGCCTGAGCTATGCACCGGGTGTGCCCGAGCTAGTTGGAAGCGAGCTATGGAGACTTAGTGCTTATGCACCAAGTGTGCCCAAGCTGCTAGGATGAGAGCTCTGGAAGCTTAGTGCTTACGCACCAGGTGTGCCCGAGCTAGTTGGTAGCGAGCTCTGGAGGCTTAATGCTTACACACCAGGTGTGCTCGAGCTGCTAGGATGAGAGACGAAGCATCTATGTTTGATTTTGAGGTTGTAAGTGGATGATGAGGCATGCAAGGATCGGCTATACAGTTCGCCCTTTTGTTTTTCACCAAGAATTTGAAAAGTTAGCTCTCTGTGCGTTTCCTCAATTTCCGTGATCGACGCCATGATTACTACGCTCAACTGGCAGGCTTTAGCATTAAATGCTGACGCGTGTTAGTCCATTGGATCATGGGTCAGTTGGAAGGCCCTTTTATCTGATAGTGCGATTTGCCCAATTTTTGAATTAGGTAAGTCCCCCTCTTTCATCAAATTCTTTTACCTTTGTCTTGTCTTTCCTTTTTACCCAGAGACCATTCACCATCCTCGTCTAAAGAACTTTTGCCCTGTGCTATCGGCGTTGCTAGACTGATTTTGGTTGCAGCTTTTTCATTCTTGCTCGAGTTATTGGACCGTCCCCCAAAACATTAAGGTAAGTCTCTGCTTCTGTTTCGCCATTGTATTTTCGATTCGAGGGTTTTTATGGGTGCTCTTAATGTTAGTGGGAAATGGTGGTTCGAGTAGGTTTTTGTCTGTTCCATCGATGGTGGCTAAGGTTTTAGGTGGCGGTGACGGAGTTTTTTTTTTTTTTTGTTCCAAGGCCTCTGTAGCCTTTCTCTTCAAGGTCCTTCTCCGCATTTTAGGCAATTTTGGGGGTAGTATCGTGTTTATCCTCGGCTGGGCAGTTTCTAGATCTACAACCTTTCTCACCTGGGGCTTGATTTCCTTTTCCTTCTTTTTTCTTCTTTGTAGATGTCTCAGCCTTCTAGGCATCGCTGCCACCTTATAGTCAGCAAGGATACCGGGTCTGAGGATAGTAAGGAAATGCTTTACGTATGGGATGCAACTTCCTAAAATGGTGAGGTCGCAAGCAGGTTCGAAGCTCGTGCGGGATCAGTGGGGTCCAGAGCCACCTCCCCCTTCAAACATTTTCCTTCCAACATAAGACCCAAAGAAATAGGGGGGATTGTGGAAGCGTATTTTTTTTCTGAGAGGTTACCGTGTGTTAGTGCCATATTTTGGGGACCATGCTGCTCACCCTCCACCAAAGTTCGTGGCCATTAGCATTCACCACCTCAATGTGGGTTTTCGGTTCCCCGTCCCACTGTTCATTATTGATTTCCTAAACGATCTGGGGTTCGGGCCAGCATAATTAACTCCCAACGCGTACTCCTCCCTACTTTCCTTCACATTAATTCACCTTCAAAATGGCCTCCGTCCTTCTAGCACGAGGGTCTTATGTTTCCTTTATCAAATTAAAGGCGTCGGGTGGCATGAAGGTTTCTATTACTTGTCACTTTGTTCCTCGAGGTATAAGAAGGCATTGCCTTTTGGGGAGGCTTGGGGGAAATCCAACGTGGGCCCCTATAAGACCCGTTGGTTCTTTGTGTCCTGCCCGTCACTACGCTGTCTTCAGAATTTTTTGTTTGTGGTTGATCCGGGTGAGTGAGTTGAAGGAAAAATTTTCTTTTTCTCTTTTTTTTTTTGTTGTTCAAATTTCATTCGTCTTTGTCCCTTTCTTCTTTTTTTTTTTTTTCATTTCGTCTAACATTTCTTTGGGATTTCTGCAGAGGGCATCTGAAGAGGGAGGTCGGAGTTGAGTGCTGAGGAGATCAAGGTATTGGATCAACTCTCAATTTTTGATGCTTCACCAAGCAGCTCGAGGTTTAACGAGGATCTCTTATGAGCTCACGGGCTTTCCCCCACACTCAGCACCAAGCTCATCAACAGCTCGCTTGATATTGGGGTTTGCAAAGTAAGGGAAATTCCCCCAGCAGGCTTTGGCGAAGAGATCGATATGAATCGGGTCAACTTAGTTAAGCCTCCTCTCAGGCGTAAATGGGTTGCTACCACCTCCGCTCGTGCTGATCATCCTTCCTCCCCTTTGGCTCCCCAGAGGTTTGCTCCGACCTTTCCACCCCCCGTCCCAACCTCGACTCAGGTTGATCTTCCCCTCAGCTTATCAATAGCGGAAGAGACCTTGCTTCCCCCAACTCTAACCTTGCCACGCGGCTCTGTTGAAGATGAAAGGGAAGCCACGGGGTTGGAGAGTCGTGGAAGTGATGCTCCTGATTAGCCCTCTCCAAAAAGGCTGAGAATTAGTAAAGAGAAGGAGCCCACTCATAGTTTGATGCCTCAACCTGCAGTCAGATCTGACCATCCCCCTAAAGGGTTAAGGGCTAAAACTCTGGCCTTTTACAACTTTGTTCACGAGAACGTAGTGCAGATTCTAGGACAAGACATTGCATCCCTGGAAGACGACGAGGTGCGAGGCAGTGTCCTGATGGAGTCGTTGGCTAGTCACTATTTAGTGGTCAGTGATGCCTCTTTTCTTCTTTCCCTCCTTTTACTTTTTCTTTTTGTTTTGTCCTTGCGTTTTGACCCCTTCTTCCTCTCTTCTTCCTAACTTGCTCTTCTTAGGGGGTGCTGGAGGCCATCAAATAGAGGGAGGAATGTCTGAGCTGGGAGGAGGAAAGAGAGCGATTCGAGACTGGCCTTGCTGTTGCCACCGGTGAGGTGGCAGAATTAAGGAAGAAGTTAGAGGATGTCAAGCGTCGACTGGAGAGTGCCAACGCTACGGCGAAGAGGGGGGAGGAGTCCTTCACTCGCGAGGTAGCTGACTTCGCTTCGAGGCTACGGAGGGCCTATGAGGAATTACAGAAAAGTAGGGAGGAGATACTCCTCCTCACACAAAAGGCCGGAGGCGTCCAGAGGCAGCTAGAGGTTGCTCACAAGGAGACAGATTGTGCTGTCAAGAGGGCTTAGCAGACTCAAGAGAGAGCCGCGCGCACCAAAAAAGGTGTCCTCGAGGTGAGAGAGGAGACCTCCACTATGGTCAAAGAAGCTTGGGCGGCCGCTGTTATCCATACCACTGACAGCTTCATGTACACTCTGTGGCTGAACCATCCAAGCATGGACTTCTCCTTCTTCGGCGGAGAGATATCAGATATCATCCAAGGCTTTGTTGAAAGCGCAGGAATGGCTCTTCTTTTTGGCACTGATGCTACTGACGCTGCGGATGGTCCTCCCAAGGAAAGTGCAGCTCCAATCGAGGCTACCTCGCAGGGAGAAGGAGTAGTTGGGGTGATGCCGGTGGAGAGACATAAGAGAATACGCCTACAGTGGCCCCTTCAGACTTCCAGGATCCTCCTGCTTCAACGGCCCCTCCTAGTGCTTCCTCTTGAAATTTTATTGCTTTTAAGTCATTCTTTGTATCCCTGTGGTCTGTAATTGAAACATTCTACTTTAAGTTTTAATTGATCCTACCTTTCCTTTCTTTTCACTTTTATGGCTTATGTGCTTCTAGCAATTTACACTGGGTAAAAAGGAACTGAGCCCCCCTTTATTTTGTAATGTGGCTAACAAGGCTGCCTTAGCGAAACGTTATTGTCTTTATATATTCAAGTAAGTGCATGCATCACCGGTATGTCAAGCTAGAAGGAAGCCTATTCAATTCATAAATATCGTTACAAGTTTACAACACCGAACTTGCTCTACTGGTAATAGGGCCGAAGATGTTCAGCGTTCTAGGCCCAGGAAAGTTCTGTTCCATCAACGTTGGTAAGGCAATATCCCCCAGCTTTTAACCTCTCTTTCACGATGTACGATCCTATAGGATTTGTCTGGTCCAATAAAGGGAAAATTTCAAAAATTTTCAGGTGAAGAACACCCATGGCCGAACAAATCCACTCCAGGATCCATTGGTTTGAGGCTTCAATGTATCACATACATCAAATACAAAGTAAAAGGAAGCAAGATTAACCTTTAATCTAGCTCCAATTACAGTGTGTTGCCTCTACCAGAGATCCATGTCGGAGAACACCTCCAAATAGCCTCCTGAGCTTCTCTACTTGTGCTAGCAAGTCTCTAGAAGCTGAAAGGACCAAGAATGGCCGAAAAACATGTCGGAACACTTCAGGCCTCTTCTTTCTCCCTTTCCAGTTCAGCTTATCCAAACTTCCATGGAGAATACTTCTCCTCTTGGCTGAACTCTTCAACCAAGCAGAAAGGAAAAGCCTTCCTCCTTCGGTCTGACGATGCTGGATGCACGCCAAAGAAGATGGCTCTTGGCCTCTCTCTTTGCCTCTCACTCCCTCAGCTGAACCATTCGGCCAAAATGGAAGCCCGTGGAAGAAGAGAAGGACGATGTTGTTTTGGCTAATTTCCTTGGGCTAAAACGACGTCGTTTTATGCCTTAGGAAAACAATTTTTTCAATTTGTAAATTATCCCTTGAAGTTTCATTAAACTTCAATTCAGTCCCAAGCAATTTCATCAAATTGTAATTTGGTCCCTGAACATAAAAAATTTCCAAACTTTGGCCATATCATTTCCCGTTATGTGTGTGACCCAGTAGGCCCCCGAAATATTGGCAAAAGTCCAAAATACCCTTCAAACCCTTTGAAGGCATATGAAAT
>JANHAO010003485.1:0-26048 GCA_026873985.1 Saraca asoca
TATTTCTTTTATTTCTTCATTATTGATTTGGATAGTAAAATTGTAAAGATTCTAGTAATTGAAATAGTTTCCCTGTGGGATCGACTCGTATTTGCCGGTATTAGCTACAACTACACCGTGCACTTGTGAAATTTAACACAATCAGTAGATTCACATTTTAATAGATTTTCATCAAGTCAAATTGATGAATTCATACTGGAACTCCTTGATTCTACTAGAACTTCTTCATCGATCATGTTTGTGATTCTAATCTCACTTCTACAACTTTATACACTTTTCAATTCAAACTTCCTTCTCTTTAGGACATTTCTTATTTCCTTGGATTTAAACATAAATAAAATATAATCGAATTGCATGTAATAGATAAGAAATCCTAATGAGTAACTTTTAAACTAGTATTAATCAATTTAACAGTTGTTATGCATAAAAGCTGCAGTAGCAATGTGAAAAGTTGTTATGATAATGTGACAGAGAACATGCAATGATGATGGAAATACAATGTGAGTTAATCAACGAATTGTCTATTTGTTGAAGTTATGGAAATAGTTGTGATAGTTGTTATGTTAATTCAACAAAGAATATGTAAGGTTATGAAAAGATGGAATGTGATCTATGTGAACAAAACTATGATTGAATACAAATGTTGTGATACTACTACTATAAGTAAGAATATGTTAAGTTAAGAATCCTTCATGAGATGATATGTGATGCATAATAATAATGATATGTAATATATGCAATATGAGATATGATTCATGTTATATGATGATGAATATCATGATATTATGATGGAATGTGTTATTGTGTCGGTAATGGAAAACGAATCATTTGGTATGACTATGAAGAGAAATAATACTATTTAAATGCTTAAAAATTCCCCATGAGACATGGGATGGTAAACAATTACAATGAAATATGTTGACAAGATGAGATGAAATATATGAACCAGATTCTAGATCTATGTATTCCAATATGGAAAGTGGTATAAGGCGGGTTTTTGGAGGGAAAAGGCTAGGTTTGTGTGATATAAGGCTGACATGGAGTAGCAAGGATGATTTTGAATATCTTGATTATTATTATCTATTTACTTTTTTCCTTGAATTGTTAATTTGTGAAATGCAAAACTGAAACATTATGATATGGTTTGAAAATATGTGAAGGATAATAAGGATGGCTTGAGGCCACTTGATTTTATGATTCTTTATAATGTGCCAATTAATAAGGTGACGTGATATCACCCAGAGATTAGTTCTTTGGGTCTTTATTATGTGTGTACTAACTCTAGCATGAAACATGATTACTGTGGCTAGGATATTTATTTATATGCATTGTGTATTGTTATAAAATTCATAAATTAGGTATGGATTTATCTCATTAAGCCCCAGACTCACTCTTTTGTGGATTTTTTTTTTCAGATTCTCAAGAGTTTGTTGTTAACCTATCTTCAGTAAAGTAAGAATGAGAAATTATCTGATGGAGGTCACTGTTGATATTTTTTCCACCACAATAGATAGTTTGATAGGCTTGTACACTCTGCAAAGTTGTTAGGTAACCTTGACTACTATTGTTTAATGGGCAATGTCTGTGTATAATACATAAGCTTGTTACATTTATGTGTTTTCTTTGACATAAGTTATGAATCCTTAACAAATTGAAATAACATGAATAAATTGGATTGGGTATGAGTATTAATAAGTGATAGAAATAGATTAAAGGCTGGCTATTATCAATTGACGAAATTGATGCTCACATTGGTCATGGCCAGGAAAATTGGGTCGTGACACCTCAGGTGTCTCCCCCTAATAAAATCTTTCCAAAGGATTTTGACTTAACCTATCAAGCTACTATCTAAAAGCTTAAGCAAATGAGCCCTATGTATTTGAAGATTATACTAAGTTTGTGCCTGAATCCTATTATTCTTTATTTTGTTTTCTGTATTTTTTCTTTTAGACTATTGATTAAGGTTTTTATATTTTTCATAGATCTCCATCTCAAGAACATGTTAAGCCTCAATCGATCAAAATGTAATTACTCAAAGAAAGATTATAAATCCTTAAGCAAATTATCATCCTTTAATTGTGATATTGACAATTCTTGGAAATGCCCTCCAAACGAGCATAAAAAAATTTGAGGGCATTCGCTATCCAGTCATAACAAACTAATTGTTGTTAGGATGATTGTTCTTTGAAAAAGAAATCTATAGTATTGTCCTTTCTTTGGGAACCTATTCATAACAGTTACTATAAAGATCTAGGGTTTACGTCATCGTATCTTGTGGAGGCTAAGAAATTCTAGGAAAACTATAAAATTCCTCCTGCTAACCTTTGTGAAATCTTGACTCATTATCTTTGCATTGGTTCCAAAGTGACAGCAACTTGGACTTGTTATTATACAAAGAAGTTAACGATACTTAATAGGCAAAAATAAAATTTTACTAGACAGATAAAGAAATGATTTCCTTTGAGGAAAAAATACGACAATCAAATAGCTTTTATAAAAAATCTTGAGATAAAAATCCCAATGAAAAACTGATGATTGTTTTTGTTAATGTTGACAAAATGGTTATTATCCATGAAAACACAATAAAGACCATACAAGCTAGCATAGAGATTATGAACTCTTAATTAAAGTCCTTAGAGTAACAAGCTAAATCTTGGTAGCAAATACAAAGGATGCTCGAGCCAAGGTAGTTAAGTCAAATTAGATCTTAAAGTTCTAAAATCTAAATATGCTGAAGTAGAAAAAAAGATAGACAAGCAGATTGCTTTGTTCAAGTCTATATCAGAAAAGTTAGAAGAGGCTAGTGTGCTTGCAACTGTCAAATTCAGAGAAAGGTATAACCTAGCACTAGATCATGTCCACATTTTGAATCCAGGGCTTAATTTTTCTATACTTGGTATTGAGAAAAAGAATTGCCTATTTGCCCAAAAACTTAGGGATGCCATATACTTTTCAGCCTAGATCAGAGCAGTAATGTATTTGATCACACATGTAAAGATCAATGGTCAATGATGAGAAAAATTGTGTCATATTTCATTACCATTCACTGCCTCTTTTTGAATTTCCTATTTTGTCCTTTACAATTTGTATGAAGCCTTTAGTCATTTTGATCAATTTATATTCTTTCGTTTAATTTCTTTAGACTTTATTTTACGACAACTTGTGCCAAAGTTCAAGTAAATTATGATCGATTGTATGGTGAACAAAGTATGCTCAAAGGCAGCTTATGTCGTAAAATGAGCAAATTGTGCTCGAATGCAACTTATGCTATAAGATGAGCAAATTATGCTTGAAGGTAGCTTGTGTTGTAGGATGAGCAAATTAGGCTCTAAGGCAACTTGTGCTACAGGATGAATAAATTATGCTAGATGTTGGCTTGGAAAGATAGTGGCTTTGAAGGAGAGAGTGTAAAATAAAGTAGAAGTTCATTTTATTCATCCACATAAGGGGAAAAAAGATTCTGATTACAAAGTCCATCATGCTTGGGAGAAGACCTTATACTTTAACTTCCCAAATTGTAACATGATGACCATTACCTAATACTGATTACCTTCTTGAGGTCTTGGTAGATCATTTAACTAGTCAAATGTGATAATCTCGTAGGTGAGTAGCATTGCAAGATCTAGACAGTTGTCACCCTTCAATTGTCTCTAAATGGTAAGTGCCATTTCCCAGGTTCGTTACTACTCATAAGGTCCTTCCCATTTATCAGCAAGCTTTCCATTAGAGATTTTCTTCTGTGGGTTATTGGCTCTTATGAGGACTAAGCAGCCTTTCTAGAATTTCTAAACTTTAACTCCAAAGTTAGGATATCTAGCAACTCTTTCTTTGTAGGCTACTAACTAGATGTGAGCCATTTTCTTGTTAGCCTCTAAGAGATCTAATCCTTTTCTTAAGAGCCTATCACTATTTTCACTTTTGAACACTTCTTGTTGCTTAGAAGGTTGCCTAATTTCTACTAGAATTAATGCTTCATGACTATAAGTGAGATGAAAAGGAGTTTCTTACATAGTAGTTTGTTTGATCATTTTATATGACCATAACACACTCGATAGTTCATCAACCCACCACCGTTTAGATCATTCCAGCCTTTTCTTTAGTCCTTCTAGTATAATTCTATTTGCTAGCTTAGCTCACCCATTTGATTTCGGGTGTTCCATAGAAGTAAATTTTTGAATTATTTGAAGATGCAGACAAAATTTTTGAAAAGCATTAGTAGTGAACTGGGCCCTATTGTCACTAGGCAACACCTTGGGCACACTAAACCTGCAAATTATGTTCTTCCATACAAACTTTTGAGTATTATGAGTAGTAATAGCTGTCAATGGTTCAACTTCTATCCACTTAGTGAGGTAATCAACTGCCATAGTGAGATATTCAAATTGTCTTTAGCTAGTTAGGAAAGGTCCTAGGAAATCAATTCTCCATTGCACGAATAACCATTGAGAGGAGATTATTCCTTGCTCAACTATTGGTTGTCAAGGAATGGCCACAAAATTTTGACATTGGCTACAACTCTTTTCTATATTCTAAGCATCTTGTTTCATTGTGAGCCAAAAATATCCCAAGCATAGAGCTTTTTGACCTAAAGTTGCTCTGGCGGTGTGACTTTCACACATCCCTTCATGTAGTTCTTGTAGAACATAATTCCCCTCATCAAGGTGCAAGCAATGCAAAATAGGCAAAGAAAAGCTTCTTTTATAGAGTTGGTCATTTTCTAAGTAAAAATGAGCTACACTTTTTGCCTTATCTTCTTTCAAAGGATTATTGTTAGCTAACTCTCCTTTCAAATAAGAAATAACATGATCCATCCATGATGATGATCAATTGACTAGCATAAGTTTTTCCTAATTTATACTTGGCTCTTACAAGGTATCTTGCAAAAAACTCTTGTTTCCTATCAAAGTTTTCATATGTCCCATTTATCTACCCTGCCATAAATTAAGAATCGCTCAATGTTTTTATTATTTGTGCCTTTACTTCCACTACAAGCTTAAGGCTAGCTATTAATGCCTTGTATTCGACCTGATTATTGGTTGTTTGAAATTCAAATTTTAGTACACACTCTATCATGATCCCATTAGGTCCCACCAAGATCAATCTTGCACCTCCTCCTTTCTTATTGAAGATCTATCTGTAAACAATGTCTAAAAAACTAGTGATCGATCTTTTGTAAGGTGAGTTTCTGGTAACCTCTATAACAAAGTTTGCCAAAACCTAAGCTGTAATAACTTTCCTTAATTCAAACTCAATTTTGAGCTTAGTGAGTTCCACCAACTATGCTTCCAAGCACCTAGCTTGATCAGGCTTTTGAAGGATTTGCTTAATCGATTGATCAGTACGAATGCCTAGTTAATTACTTTAAAAATATTGCTTTAATTGTCTTTAAACTATAATCAAGGCATATGCCAGCTTTTTTATTTTTTTGGTGCTACAATTTTGGCCCATGAAGAACTTCACTTGTGAAGTAAATTAGTTTCTAGAGATCTCCCTGTTCTTTGATTAGCATTGAACTGATTGCTTCCTCTATTGTCATTAAGTAGATATAAAGTTTTTCTTCTGATTCTAGCTATGATAAGATTGGAAAATTTGCCAAGTAATTCTTTAAATCCATAAAAGCTTCTTCACAATGATCATCCCATTTAAATTTTTAGAGCTTTTTAGAATTTTATAGAAGGGCAAACATTTGTTTGTCAATTTGGGCATGAACCAAGAAAGAGCTGTAACTCAGCCATTTAGCTATTGCACCTCTTTAATATTGTTGAGCTCTTCATTTCTAGAATAGCTTGGCAATTTGCTAGGTTTGCTTCAATTCTGCTCTCGGCTAACATGAAACTGATTTGACAAGCATATTATCCATGTAAACCTCCAGATTTCTTCTGATATGATCCTTGAAGACCTTGTTCATCACTATTTGATATGTTGCATTGGCATTTTTTTTAAACTAAAAGGCATAACTTTGTAGCAAAATATGGCATCATCTGTGATGAAAGCTGCTTTTTCCTGATCTTCTATGCACATTAAATTTTGATTATATCTCAAAAATGCCACAAAAATTGAGAATAAGAAACCTAGATTTCCTATTTACCAATTTGTCAATATTGAGAAAAGGATATGTATCCTTTGGGCATGTCTTATTCAAATCAGTGAAATCTACACACATTTTCCAATTTCCATTTTTTGATAATGACTCCATTGGACAGCCATGTTGTGTGAGAAATCTCCCTTATAAAATTGGCCTCTAATAGTATATTGACTTCAACAGTAATAATGTCTGACCATTCTAGTCCAAACTTTTGTTTTTTTGTTTTTTTGAACCAGTTTAACTGAAGGGTTGAATGCTAATCTGTAGCAAGCAATTTAAGGATCAATACCTAACATGTCAACTGCTATCCAAGTGAACACTTCTATATTACATTCGTTTATATATTTTTTGTCACATATACTAGGAGCTACCAACTTTTATGATGCCTTTGGTGGGGACTAATTGAGCCAATTAAGAGAGAAGGGTCAATGGACTAACCAATCTATATCAAATTGCAAGATCAATCTACACTGATCAAGTTGATTGCACAACAAGGTCCATTGACTATAAATAGCAATCACACTACTCATCTAACAAGCCCTTCCTTAAAACCAGCTTGTCACCCTGATCTTGATGACCCATTCATCATTGAGGTTAAATATTCTTATTTCCTCCAATTTAGATTTAAGCTTCAAATTTCACTCCAATCCATCGATCTTTGGATCAACAAAGTCAAGTGGAATCACTTTTAATCTTGATATGTGATATGGCCTTTCAATGTATCCCTAGCTTTTCAAACATCTACCATTTATCAAGTCTATTTATGTAATAGTGCTCAACTATTTGTTGATCAGCATAAATTTGTCTCTCTCTATTAGCTGTGGGAAATTTCATCAATAAATGAGATAAAGAGACAACAACTCGTACTGTGTTCAAATATGATCACTCAAAAATGGCATTGTAAGTTTTATTTGATGTATTCACTATTAGGAACTTTACATTGGTGTTAGATATTTGTGGTAAAACTTGAATAGAAACCCTACCTTTTTAAGAATTATCCTATAACTCTAGTGAAAGATTAAGCTATTTTGTCATTCTGAGACCTAAGATGTTATCCAAGCTTCCCTAATTGATAAGTATTCTTTTAATAAGATAATTATGAATAGTAGCTATAATTACCATCATATCATCATGATTGTGATCAAAATTAGGGTCAAAATTACTTTCATCGAAAGAAATGATACAATACATTTGTCCATTGTTCTTCAAGAGAACGAAATCAGACTTGCTTATTCAAACTTGTATCTTGATTGATATTTAATTAAGTATCAAAATAGTCTATGAGGGATAGAAACTTTGCTTCAAAGCTTTCACCCACCATTAACTCATTGTACACTGATTCAAAATGACCATTGTGATTGCAATATGCTCCATGAAGATAGAAAGCAATCGACATAGAAGTTACACATTGTCAATGAATCAAAGCTCCATTTAAAGAGATTTATCATATATCTAAAAAAATTATGAAGAATTAGTAAACTAAATTGATTTTGAGCTTTAAAAATTAAATCAAGACTAAATTTTAAATTAACATAGAAATGACAGATTATTTTAAGAAGATGAAATCCATTCATAAGTAATTAAACATTCAATCATCAATAAGTTGAAACAACATTAAGATTGAACAATTGAAAGCACCAGAGAATGTAGTTGTGAAAATTTGAAATGTAGATATTAGGATTGATATATATTTTCATAGGTATGCAAAAGACGATGCCAATTGAAGAACACTTGAATCTCTAGCGGCGGAATGTGGTGGCCGAAAATCACCTGCACAGAGGCTTGAGTGATAGAGATTACCAAAGCCCTTCTAATGCTAAAGTTAGAGAGAATTCAATTGAGAGAATGAAGTATTCAATAATAATAAATTAAATTTATGCCTTTCTATTTATAGATAACTTAAGAGGCAAATGAGTTTTTTACTTAACTGAGGCTCTTAGCTAATGTTAGGCCTTGGTTATCTGTTGGGTCGTTGGCCCTATCTCAATACATATGTTATAATGCAAAATATTTCTTATATAAGCTTAGTATTGAACAATCCATTAATCAAATGATTCAGATTCATATTGTTTAAATGGGTATCTTGTTAACATAAGTTTGTTGAATTCTTTTGATATATTGGATTAGTTAGTGACTATTGATATTTTTTATAGTTATTTTTTATGATTATGGATATGAGATACACTTTTAATTTGTGATATATATACATTTATTTTCTTATTAATGATACATTTATTATATAGTTATTATGCGAGTACTTGTGTACAGAGTATAATTGCTGACATTTTTTGCATGTACCATTTATTATGATTTGGTCTTATGAAGTATATGATTATTGTGCAAACGAAGTTTTTCAATAATGAAATAAAAGTCTAAAATTAAATACTTCATTTTAAATCTATCAATTTATCTTAATGTGATTGATACCTTGAGTATCTATATACCTTTACTTGTTTGAAGGATGAATTAAAATGAAGTATTCATAAGTTTTGCTTGATCTATATATTTTCTTTATGAAATTTTTGACATTATATTTGTATTCTCATATTATGTTATAATGCATTAGTAAGATGAATTGTATGATACAATTATTTTATTCTTTTTGGAATGATTATAAACTCATGTCTAGTAGATCATGAAAATTGATATTCTCAAATATCAAAATTTTGATTTTAGTGGGAGTATATTGACATTGATGTTTTTTTTTATGTCAAAATTATAGGCTTAAAATCTAAATGCTATTTGGATGTAAATTAAAATATTTTTGTGCCTGATATACACCACGTACATTATGGCGTTATGTAATTACTATTGAAAACCTTATGGCTTATGATTTACATCATGTTTCTAACTGATTTGAGGTCGTATATAATGCAACTATTCGTTATATTTTTAGAATACAATTCCTTTTGTTTATAGATTATTAGAATAATATTTTAAAGTGCTTGTGGAATCTATATATTGTTTTTCAAATGATATTTTCACACTAAACAATAGTTGTGTGGCATTGAGTCATTGTTATTGTTTATATCATTGAGATTATATCTTATGGAGAATATAGACGATCTCTTAATTTTTGGCATGAACTCTTTTACTATTGGTTATTGCATAAGTAATAATGATTGTTTTAGATAGTTGCATGGTTGTTTGTATGAAATATTTTAATGGTTGTTGGGTATGAAATGTTTTACACTATGAATTATCTTTTTTTTTTCCTATGAAATCATAGTAATTAATACCTTATTAGAGATTAGGCATATATGAGATTTCGGACATAATAAATTGTACTACTAAGAATATGTAATTACCCATTTATTTAAGTTATCCTTTGGCGCATATATAGCTTGAATTGTGAAGCATGTTAAAATATATGCATTTGATTCATCTTTTTGGATTACTTGACTAATGGGATATATATATAAATGCATTGGTTGTTTTGTCTCTTATATTATTGGCTTTATTGTTATGATATATTTTTATGATTTCTTTGACACATTTTGAACTGCCATGAGGGTTAATTTTGTTTATGCACCTATTGCCATGACATGTTATATATGTTGAACTTATGTTTTGTGAGATGTATCACAATTGAATTGATGAGAACTGTAATTATTTTTTTAAAAAAAAATTCTCACATAGCATAAGATGAATTTGATTACCTTTGGGGATATAGTAAATGATTATTTGTGTATTTATTCTTGGAGATGATAATCATCATTGTATATGAGCATATTTGACACTATTTCATGTCATGCATGTTGAATTCTTAAGATTAGATATTAGTCTTGAAAAGTATTATGCATCTTAAATTGACAAAGTTGAAATCCTGAGATATTTGTTTGAGATATACTTGTCATGTTGAAGACTCATTTTAGTCTTGGTATTTTTGAATTATCTCATTATTGATATCATGTTAAAATATTAAGATTTGCCATGTTAGGGGCTTAATGTCTACCTTGGCATTTTGTTATCTCTATATTGACACATATTATGGTAGAGGTTTGCCTTATTAGAGGCTCAATATCAGCCTTGGTAGTCTTATTATCCATGTATTGATATCATATTGGAATATTGAGATATGTTAACTTTTTATAATAGTTTACAAATTTCTTTTACTCATTTAATGTGAAATCTTATGACTGGTGTCTATCTTAAGTATAACTCTGATGTCAATAAGGTATGTCTCATAAAATGACACCATCAAGTGATCTCAAGACTATATGAGTATAGAGGAGACAAACATATATGAGTAAATAGATTTCTCATCAGGATTAGAGAAATCACTAAAGAGGACCAACGATGAACAAAAACATGTTATGATCACATTTGATACCATTTTCTTGTTACAAAGCAACATTGAGATCTATTGTCAATAGAGTTACTAACACTTGTAACCATGCATTAGTCTTACGTTAATAAAGGGCATAAAGGCTGCCATGTTCAATGTTAGTTGGCTATATTGGACGGGATTTCCAAGATGTTGTTTGTATGGGCTAAATATTTTTTAAAATTGTGGCCACATGAAGTATTTAGTCAATTAGTCTAGAGTCTTGTTTTCAAACTATGTTTTCTTAAAAACTAATATAAACCATAATTACTATTGTTCAAGTGGGAGAATGTTAGCATTTTCCATCAAGTGAGCTATTATTAATTGAGAGTTTTAATTTAGTAAATAAAATGAACTGATTAAAAGTTTAATTCATTTCTGAGACAAGCTTGAGGCCCCATTTAAATTGTGATATAATAAGGTGTGGGCTTAGCACATCTGAATGGATTAGTGTGGTTTGGTGGTTATGTATGCCTGAGCTCTTGTAAGCCTTTGATAGGAGGACACTAGGGTTTTCTCAATAAAAGTGTGTGTGTGGTTTACACATAGATACATAGATGCACATGGTCCCATCTTCGCTTCACACATATGGTTTTACCCATTGAGAGTTGCCATTACTAGAGAAGAATGAAGAGAAAGACCTAGCTCCTGCCACTAGTTTTTATTGCATCCAATAATTGATTATAGTTGTTCTATTAGTATATGATTTAATTATACATTATATGGTGTTCTAAATTTTCACACATAATTTATTCTTACATTCTCATTTTTTTTTCAATTGTAAACACCCACTATATTCATAGCTAAAAACCTATAAAGCCTAGATAAGATGCACTTGGTAGTTTTAAGCATCTCCTTTCTCCTTACATTTGTACAATTGTTAGTTTACAATTACCACTAAGCAATTAAACCTTTAAATAGGACATGAATTGATGACAGTAATTGTATAGATAAAAAATCTATATCTTAAAGAAAAATAAATAAAAAACAATTAATTGCCACCAAGTAATGATTATCAATCAATAATAATGGTGATTAACTTTTTTTGGTACATTGACATCCATGAAGAGATTCAAACTTAAAATCTTCAGCATACTACCTAAGTATCTTACTAATAGACCACACTTAATGGCTTGTAATGGTGGTCAATTAACTCCAAATGTTTCTTGATGGGTGCTTGTGATCACTACTTCTTAATACTTAAATATAAGGTAACTATATCAAACAATAGAAAGTGTACGACATTGTTTATAATTACCCCAATTACCAATAAATTTCCTTTTATTATATTGTAAGTAGAGTTGCTAATGGAAGATGATAGGAAGAGTAGCAATGAAGTGATGGAGAGTGACAATAGTGGACAATGGTAGTGAGCAATGTTTAAAAGTGGGGGTAATGGTGGTAAAAGAGGAATTGGTGGTTAATGGTAGGGAAGGAGGTGGCAATATTGAAATCGGTGGTGAAAGTCAATGGTTAGAGGATATGATGATGAGTAATAATGGATAGTGGGGGAGGTGGTTTGGTCAAGAGTGGCAACCAAACTAAATTACTCGAGCTTGATTCAATTAGAAGTCACCTTAACCATTAATTAGGAGTGCAAATGTATATATGAGCTTAAACTCAATTAACATAGTATGCTTTAAAATAATTATGTATATATGTTTAGAATATAATATCTTTAAATTATATATATTATTATCAAAATTATGTTGTTTTCTAAAAAAAATATATAATTACATTGAGTTTTGAACTCATTACTTTTGTTTTGGGTCAAGTTTGAGCTTAAATCAAGCTTTCACTTAAGTTCAAGCCTGGATATTTGACAATTAAATTAGGTTTGTCAAGCTTTTCCATGAATACCCTAATGGTATGTTTAGGAGTTAAGAGAGGAAGGGAATAGAAGGGAAGACAACAAGAAAGAATGAAAAACAAAGAAAGGAAAAGAATAGATGGTTAAGAGATAATTTTTGTAACACCCTTAGGGTTAAGCTAACTGGACTCAGACACGAGTCTAGAAGGATAACTATTGACCATGAGCTTAGTCACTAAGCCTAGACCAATTAGTCGATTGGGTCTTAAGAGGTGACTGACCAGCTAGTGTCAGCACATTTTTTACCTAAAAATCAAATTTGAGGTAAAATGGTCGAATCAAGTATGAATTCAGTCTTCTTTGATCTCATCTATGCATTCTAATAAATTATACTTTATGATTTCTTTTAGATTGTGATGATTGTGACAATAGATATAGGCCTAGGACTAAAGGCTATGAAATGCCCATACTAAGTGAATGGGAATTCTACCATCTAGCTCTCTTTTCATATATAATGATTATTTTTTAAAATTACTATAAACTATTGTGATGTGTTGGGCAGTGGAGATTAGGCCTAAGATAACTATTGCGATGTGTTGGGTAGTGGAGATTAAGTCAGATATTAAATAAATGAAATTGATGAATTAATGTTAGAATTGTAGATGTTAGAAATATGAAGTAAATTGGAAAAAGACCTAGGAAGCTAATGTATATGAATTCAAAAATGAGTTAAGAGTCACATATGGGATGTAGATTTAGGATAGAAATTGTTTTCCTACTTGATTATGTGCATGTTTGACTGAATCCTTGTATGCAATGGGACAAGAACCAAGAAGATAGCGCAGATTCCAAGTTTAGGAAATTCTTAGGAAATTCCAAATTTGCATAATTACATGAGTATAATTTTCTAGACCTTCTTTATGAATTTTCAAGAAAATTACATGAAGTTAATTTTACAAATGTAATTTTTTGCGTTCTAATTATTTAGTAAGATTTCACAAATGGAAAAGTATTATTTATAAATTTAAATTTTTAGTGTTTCATTTTATATTTTGTATTTTATAAATTCTATGGGAATAAATTATTTTATCAATATTTTTATTAAATTTTATTTTATTAAAAACTTAAACTTCTCATTGTAGATTCAATTATATGCATTAGTTTTCAAGAAAATAAAGTGTTTCTTAAGAACATGCATTTATCTTAGATTATGTATTTCATGAGCATATAGTGTGCATAGAAAGAATAGTATAAGTAAGAAACATTAGAAAGTCATAGCAGAATAGAAGACAAGGGTAATTGAAAGGAATCTAATAAGAAAGATAGAAAGGAATGAAAATGTTTTAGAAAAGTTCGTGTTTGAGAACTGGTATGCAAAGGTGAGATCTGGAAGGCCTATGTGCACTAGAAGATGTATCAGTTACAAAATTATTTTATCACATGGTGACAGACTATCAGTGATCAGGTGCGATATAAAAGGGTACAAAACTCAAGAACTTATAGAGATTTATTAATGTCCTGAGGGACATCTTAGTTATCAGTTATTAGCAGACATTGTTATTTTAGTACTCACCAATAGGATATATGTTTTTTTGTAACTCTTACAAGGTTTAAGGATGCGAGAACATTCATAAGACAAGCTTATGAATAATTTTATGATTATGACAGGATGATAATATCACTAAGATTATAAATAGCAAATAAGGATAAGGAATTAGTTAAAAGGAATTTGGATATGGATTTGTTTCATAAAATATGTTCATAGTTATGTTTATATATATATATATATATATATTATGAATTATATTTAGATATTTGATCAAAATGTTTTCAACTCAAAGATGGGTTAACTTTGCTCACTGAGTACTCAAGTTACACTTACTCTATTCATTAATATTCTTTAGGTTAATGAATTTATTAAAGCTATCTCAAATATGAGATACCTTAAGGATTGCATGTGATTGAAATTAGATACGCGATTCCCTTGATATACTTTAGTTGTTAATGTCCATCTAGCCAAATAATGGATCCTAATTATGGATTTGATTTTCAAAAAAAAAAAAGTTTTATTTATTTCAAAGGATTAGAAATTACTGATTTAAATGATTTTTAGTAAATCTTGCATATCAGGAGTTTTATATAAAAGGGTCTAAAAATCATGTTTTCTACATATTTTCATATTTTTAAATTGTAGAAGGATTTTCAATAAAGGATTGCTCATGGGTTCGTGAGTCATTATTGGGTTTGTGCCAATCACACTCCTAGATTTTAGGATGTAATAATTTTTCTTTCCCTTGTTTGGATATTTGGAAAATTCTTCAAAAATCTTTGAAATTAGAAGAACATAAAATAGCAAATAATATAGTGTATTGAAGGACTTTGGAGGATTAATCATAAACTTTCATTATCTTTTCCTCTTTAATCAAAATTTTCAAACAAGGAGAATGTCATGACACAAAATTAATTGTTATGCCAAAAATTAATTTCACATACAATTCCAAATCATCATGAGAAGACACATTAAAATTTCAAAATAGTGTTAGATATATACGTGGTTCTTCCACTATGATGTCATGATTAGGAATGTATTGGTAAAGGTTAATAATTGTGTGCTACACTAAACTTCACACAATTATTAACCAATATCTTCGAAATATTAAGATAGAATGTCATATTTTAATGGAAAAAAATGTTGTGTAGTTTAAGAAAATAAAGAGCAAAAATACTCTAATATTCCTTGTTTCAAATCTTATGCAGAACTCCACTAAGAGATAATAAGAAACTACTTATTTTCAAATTTAAAATTTTCATTAGCCAATTATTACTTTAGTCGTTTGAGGAACCAAGTTAAAATTACTCTTTGACACTAAAATGCCTAAAATACCCTATTATTGATTTAAACCATATGACTATCTTATTTCATCATGTTCACTTGTCCAAGACTAAACTATGAAATGACAAAAGAAAGAGAGAGTAAAATGTGAGTCTATGAGCAATTTTATTCCTCTGCATCTATAGAAGATCAAAGGAATGCTACCAGTAACTAAACACAAACTTGAGATTTAAATTAAAAAAATATAAGAGTATTTTGGGTGTCGTAAAGAAGAACTTTGGCTAAGCTCATAAAGATAAAACTAGGTGATGGAAAATTCAAATTTAAATTTGAATGTACCAATTTTCAACTATGAGGGAACATCTATATACATTTTGAAATAGGAAAGGAGGTTTATGCAATTTTAATAAACCTCAAAGAATATCAAAATATTTTTCACAAATAAATATTCTAAATCGTGCTGGCCACATGATTTTGTTGGGTTATTTCATTTAATCCATATTCCAAAAAACATTGTCATATTTTATAAACTATTAGATAAAAACCTACCACCCGAGGGTCAAGTCCCAGTGACAATTGTGTTGCTCTCTTTAAGGGGTTGTATTTATATGGGTTTGTCACAATTTTTAAAGGAGGTGTTTCAAGTTTAATATAAACCCCACATCCTCTACTAGAAGATATGGCAAATGTAGATGCAAATCTTTTCCATTCCCTATCTAGCATTCCAAACCTAATATGGACAAGAAAGAAAGAAAAACAATTTGTGACTGGTTTGGATCCTTCATTCTCTTTTGAGCCCAAACTCATTCTTCATTAGCTTCTTGATTCAAAATTATATTTGAATAGAGTCTTAATAAAGCTATAAGCCTAAAGGTCCTCTATATCTCTATATTGGGCTTGGTTACCACAGAGATTTGCAAAACCTAGGAAAAATTAATCCTAAGAAACTATATAAATGACTTATGGAACATGACCCTTAGAAGGAACACTTAGACTGAAATCCCAATGACTTCTTGATAGTACCAAGCTTTTAAGCCCCTTAATCCATTTGCAATATAAGCATACTAAAGCTTAAGTCTCCACCTTTTGGACCTTAAAACCTTACTTATGGCCCAAGTAGCCAGTATAAAATTTACTCACCTAAATAACCTTACTCATAGTCCAAGCAACTAACATGAAGCTTACTCACCTTAATAATCATATTTGTAACCCGAATAGCTAGCACAAAGCTTACTCACTCTGCTTGCCTGTGTGGCACACTTTACTACTATAAGGGCTAGCTGCCCATCTCAATAAGCTACTTCTCTCTCTTGGTCTCTAAACCAGCTATTACAAGTAGTTTCAAAAGATAAACTACTTCTCACTCTTTCGGTCTCTGGACCAACTGTTATCATCAAAGGCTAAACTCTCTCAGTAGTGCTTCTTTAGGTAATCAGCAAGTCTACGCATGTGGGAGTAGAAGTTACTCCAATGGCACTCTTCCATTCATTTAATGATATTGATGTGTAGACCATCAGGGTTGATCCCAACACTTTAAAATGTTAAGCTATGATAAGGGTTAACAAGTAGGATGGTCACAAACATTCCCGTGGGACAATTTTCCATCACTATAGGCACGATAATTATGACAATCGTGCCAATCTTTATTCTAGGAAATCTAATGAGGAACTAACAACAAATGAGCCAAACTCTCTCTAAGATTACCTATTTCCTAGGTGTGATGACACAAATAAGCCAATTTCAAACTCTGAACCCATAACGGCATTTGGCTTCTATGACCATGAGACCAACCTCTGCTAGAGCAAAGTCTTTGAATGATCAATACAAAAGGCCCTAACAGGGACCTGCTATAGAAGTGATTGGAAATATAAGGAGAGTGCAATTTATCACATTTTTAGATGCTTCACAATCACCTAATCTATAAGAAGTTGATACTCAGCCACAGTCACTTACAATCACTCATGAAGCCATAAGTTATTTTCTGGAGGAGGTCAAGAGGAGCATAGTAGTGGACATTGACTTTAGACCACCTTTCCCTTATAAGTTGTCCATTTGCCCATACCCAACAAGCTACCAACCACCTTTATTTCAAAAGTTTGAAGGAAGTGGAGATGCCAAGAAGCACGTCCATCAATTCATTAACGATCTGAGGCTCTCTAGGGTAGATCATGTTCAACTGCTGAGAGAATTTTCAAAGTCCCTAAGTGGAAAAGCTTACTCATGGTCTATAAAGCTTTAACCCGAGTTTATTGGAACTTGAAGTGAAATGGTGATAGCCTTTTATAATAAGTTCTTCATTACTAAAGGAAATGCCCATCTCATGGACTTGGGAAGGATCATGCAAAGGAAAGGTAAGGATATTGTTTAGTTCATTAAGAGATATAGCAAATGAACACAAGATTGCCAAGAAGAAGTTGCTGAGTCCACATTAGTGCAAAGTTGTATTGCCAATATCAAAGATCTGGTGACACCTTATATACATCATGGAGGTATCCATACCTTCTAAGAGTTAATAACCCATGCAGAGAGGGTTTCAACCTCTCTAAATCAGCAAGCCCATAAGACCAAAAGTTATGATGATAGAGATAACAAAGTCTTTGTAGCGGAATTTACAAGAAGAAGACATCTGCTTATGGGTTTGGCTTCCAGAAGAATAAGGACTATGGCTAGACTCCCCTTGTTATTGACTTACAACAGCAACACAAAGCTTGACAATTGGAATGAAAAGCCTCTTCCACCATGCCTCTGCTCCATATACATGGTACATGCTCTCTTTTAGCCACTTGGGTGGAAGATGGACTTATAACATTACCTACTCAGGTAGGGACAATCACTATGGTATAGAAGAAGACTCTACACTTCTGTAGGTACTATTGATTCCTAGTTTACACCATACATGAGTGTTATACACTGAGAAGGATATTTCACTCAGAGCTTAAGAATAAGGAACTAAAACTTGATGATGAAAACATAAATATTCAACCAATTTTGGAGCATGAAGTCAACACAATCTCTTGCACAGCGTACACTGTTATAAAATATCCTGATAATAAGATCACTGAGATACAACTATCTGAAGCTACGGATACATCAATGGTTCGCGCATTAGTTAAGTCTTTTAACTTTCAAAACTTCTTTGATGTAACAGGGTTAGATGTAGAAGGAAAATAACAAGCCTCACTAGTTATTGTGAAAATTTCGCATGCAAGAGGAGGAAACTACTACATAGTTGAAAAACAGCTTAGTCAGGTGAAATATGCCCATAATGCATAAATTGTGTTTAGAGAATCCGATAGACATGTGTCTTATGCAAGGCACAATAGGCCTTTTTTACTTGGAAGCCACTATTGAAAGAAGGAAGGTAAGGAAAACACTAGTAGACCATGGGTCAATGGTCAACATTTTGCCCAAGTTTGTACTACAGGCAATAGATTAGCTTTGAAGGGTCTCTAAAAGAAACAATAGGGCATGTGCACATTCATCTTGGTGTTAGGCCATTCTAAACTTCTATAGGTTTTGTGTGATAGAAGCTAATCCTAGTTATCACATTCTACTCAAAAGACTATGGCTCCATGCTAATAGTTGTGTGCCTTCAACTCTGCATCAATGTGCTAAAACGAGCTTCAATGGAAAGGATATTGAGCTCTATACCTCATGAAGTCCCTTCAACGAAGGAAAAGCTCATTTTACCAAGGCAATCTTGTTTGATGAGCTATCCGGACTTGGCACAAGTACTATAACCAAGCTTCAAGGTGTGCCACTGAATGCAAAGAAGTAAAAGGGGAAGGAAACTCTTTAAGTCAAAATCGTGACAAGAAGACATCATTGTGCCTCTTGCATAAGAGCTTGAGGAATCTAAGCCACCCCTCAGAAATCTAAAATGCGACCAAGAAAGGAAAAATCTAAAGCTACCCCTCAAAAGCTTGAAGCATCACTAGGAAAGGATGATACATCCACTGAAGCACCACCTAAGAAGAGGGAAAGACTTAAGGAATCAACAAAGGAAGAGTAGAGGCCTACACGTTACTAGGCACCATAAGATCTCTCTAAGAAGGAATGATACATCAAAATAGGCTACTTTCATTGGAGGATTCAAACATGCGACCATGAGAAGTTATAGAGTTTTCATTTAATTTCCTTTACCAATTGAGCCAACTTAAATTGGCTATCTTATAACCATTAACTCCTTGATAAAGTTATCCATGTAATAATAATAATAATAATAATAATAATAATAATATATTATTATTATTATTATTATTATTATTATTATTGTATTAACCATTGTTTCATTAAAAAGAAAAAAGAACTATAATCAGATTAGAATTCAATCTATATATATATATATTTGTGTGTGTCTTTCTGTGTGTTTATATGCATCAAATTCTAGGCAATGAAGGATTAAAAGTCATGGGAAGAAAGGGAAAGACCCAAATTGGAGCAATCACAAAGATGATGTTGTTGTTGATTGTGCTTCTGCCTACAATGCTTCATTCATTTTAAAGAAGCTGGTAGAAAATGGATAATGAATACGTGTAGGGGCTTTTTTTCATGGATGCATGATGTTATTTCTTCCACAATATAAACAACAAACTTATCATAATTTTGCCAAAATCGTTGTTGCGAAGTGGTTCATGGATCTCTACTTCCTCACAATCCATAAGGAGCTGTTTTGGAGAATCTTGTTTTGATTTGTATGAGAGAGGGATGTCATTTCATCTCCTTAAACTCTAAATCTTAAATTGAATAATATGGTATTCAGTAATTTTATAGTTTTATCCTTATTTTATTTTTATACTAATATTAAAACGCTACCAACTGATTATATAACTGTTGCATCATTTTGTTTTATTTTATTTATCTTTTCGGTTTAAGGATAAGGTAGTTCTATGAACAACTTAAACTAGTTTTGAAAGATTGAGTATGGTCACTCTATATAAAATCATTTATTTGTATTGAGAAGTTGAGATTTTGAAGTAAATAAGTTTTAAAGTCATAAATCTCAAGACAAATAGATGATCATGCAAGAATTGAATGACAAAATTGAACTAATTGTTGGAACTAATTTGATCATGTTACAAAACATAAATAAAATGTAAATTGATAATAATAAAAAATAAGTCAATTACTTATCCTATGAAGGTTGTGAATCCATTAAGTTCAATATATGTGAATCCTAATAGGTTCACTCCTCTTGATCTCTGTAGTTTATGGAGACTGACTTTGCAAATTGTAATGGGGAGGTTCTAGGACTTACTTCAAGTGAGAGTAAGGATCTACCTTGTATATACTAAATCCTATTAGGCTAAGTTGATCTATCATAGGAAAGCCCACTTACAAGGCTCACATGTCTAAAAATCACTTTTGGTTTAAGTATCATTTTAAGTTCCATAATATTATCACTTAATATGGGCTGATTCACAAATTAATTTGACATTTGTATAATTCAGGTTCTATAAAATACTTTGAACTATGTAAGTCCACAAGAAAATTGTAATAATTTCTCACTTGGGTGATATAGTTCAGATCGTAATAAAGAAAAATTATCCTCTGAATTACAATATATGGCCCCATCAATTAAATGTCAAATTAATTATGACTCTATTATAACCACAAGTCTAAATTGAGATCATAAATATTCATTAGTGCAGAACATCACACATCAAATAGGACACTAATGTTATACATATTTGAGTACCTACACCTTATTAACCATAAACATAATGTGAAATGTGAGTAACAAGATTTATACAAAATGATAAATGTGATTACATATAAATTTTCACATAATGATCCTAGCATTTACCCATGATGTCAAATGAAATTCAGTAATCTTAACACGATAGTGAGACAAAGTCTATATATTTTTATCAACATGTTATAACACTGTCACGCCCTAACCTATAGAACGTGACTGGCATAAGAGGTCACCAGTAGGAAACCTCTCATAAGCCTGACAATGCAGAATGCACTGAATATTCACAATTTTATAAATGTATATTTAAATATTCACATGACAATTATATCAAAAATCTGACAGAATTTCCCCCATTTTTTCAACAACTGGGCGCAAGGCCAACATACACAAAAAGGGCAACATGCCCAGTATAACCTGTACAACACATAACAAAAATAAAGCAGTGGCCTGCACTAAACAATGCCTATTCTACTGGGTATCCAAACAACATACACATGTACAATGTATTCTTACTAACTGCCATCAAATCCCACCATTTGTATACCTATATGCTCCGTAGAAATGGCATACTCGCTCAAGGAGTAGATCCTGTGTCCAAGTGAGGTGGTAGAATGGAAGGAGAATCCTGGGGCTCTAAAAAAACATCAAAAGAAAGGAGTGAGTTTCATAGAAACTCAGTGAGTAAACAATCCTACGATCACCTAAAAATCCCATTTGAAAACCATGCTTAAAAGTGTACATATATAAATATAGCCATATAGGTGTGTTTACCTACTCTGTAACCATAATCTCAATATACATTGAAAACTACAATTCGCCAAGAAAGTTATGCAATTGAAAACATAATATTCAACAACGTAATAGTAAATAGGAAAGAAAAACCAATAACTTTCTAAAATTTCATTCAAACTCAATTTAATAAAACATTTATAATAACTATTTTTAACCAATTACCATTAGGATCCAAGAGTAATTTTCTACAGGCAACCAACTTAACAATATCATATCAAATGTAGCATATATCTCCATCCTGCGGTATTGCACCATACATAGCATATCTCCTAAACCTTATTCCACTAGCACATATACTAATCACAAGTGCACTTGAGAGTTTCTAGGGAATTACTAATGGATCCAAAATTCCAAATCAATATTTTAAACATATCATATAGCATGAAATTCATTGTTTGAGTAAGCAACATTTATTAAAACATACATAAACCTGTTAATTCATTTCCATATCCATCTATCATATAGAAAAGTAGTATCATAAATTTCAATAATACAAAGCAAGATGAAAACGCGTAATCTTTATGGCAAATCATTTCATGTTCACAAGCAACATAAAAATACACTTTCGAAACCAATTTAACATATAGGAAAATCTCATTATTTAAAAGGATTTGTAACATTTCATATAATAAAATTATTCCCTATTTACAAATGAGATCATGAAATGAGGAGGATTGGCCACTCACCTTAGACACTCCTTAGGATAATCTATTCACTCCTTATAATGCTAAATCCTTCAATAGAAAATTTTCTAAGACAATCTACAAGAAAAGTTTCAAGTTTCTTCAGCTTTTAAAATGAGGGTTTCAAATAGGATTTCTTGAAAACTTGATGTAGAGTTACTATAAAATAAATCTTTTATTTTGGGATTACTCACTAGAGTCTGAAGTACCAGTGACTAGCTCGCCACTAGCAGAAGCTTCGTTGGCAAACCAATGGAGGAACGGGCCAAACCAAGCCCCAAAATAGGGGAGAAAGAGCTTTGTTAGCTAAACAATAAGATGGGAGGTGTCAGAGAAGGGATGAAGGTGGCTGACAGCCTGAGACGGGCTAGATGTCGTCGGTGTGTTGAAAAGTGAGGGCTAGCTAAAGCAGAGCAGTAACCAGATAGAAGCTTCGGGCCAGAGGGGCTATACACACCAGAAAAGAAAAAGATAGCATCAGAGAAGAAGGGAGAACGATCGAGAGCTAACCGGTCGAGACCTAAAGTACATAATGGCCAATGTTGCTAGAAGTTTAGAAACCAGGGAGATGCTATTGGTTTGGTCTAAGGAGGAAGATGCATTACCGGAGAAAGAGAGATGAGGTGAAGGCTGGCCGAAGACGGAGGAAGCTTCGGGAGAATGCCAGAGAAATCGTGCAAAGGAGAAAGCCGACTAGGAAAAATATATACTAAAATAGAAATGGGGTAAATTATAGTTTGACCCCAAGACTTTCCATCGACTTCAATTAGGTCCTTCTAAAATTACAATTCGACCCCAATGAAATTTATACTTTTTCATTTCAGTCCCTCAGCCAACATTCTTTTTAGGCATTACAAACTCTCCCCCCAACAAAAGAATTCATCCTTGAATTCTAGGAACATAGTCATAAAGAGTGAATGCTCATACTAAAACATCACTCAATTAGTTGAGGGTATCTATACATCATGAGGGACCCGAGTTCCCAGGTCATTTTCTTTTTCTCATGGTTCTCCCACAGAGCCACGTATCACCCTATCAGGATTCTTTTCCTCATTGCTATTCTTCTAAGCAAGATTGCCATGTTCAAGCTTTTGATCTTCAGGCTCCTTATCAGCATTCATAACTTTTTCCCTTGCCTATTGTACATCATGACATCAAGCCAAGCACAACTACCCTATCTGATGCAATATCCATCGCACTAGGATTTTTTTATTCAAGCTAGCAACTATAACTATGCAAGATAACACAACAGCAATCCAGCTCTTATAGGATAGCTGTGTTTGTGAGGTTGGCCAAGGTTAGGGAAGTTTGATGATCTACTTATCCAGGAATCACAGTAGGACAGTGGTTTGCGATTGATCTTGGACAACAATACTACTGGTGAGAGGAAAGGATTTGCAAAACTCTTCGACACTGATTTATAGTCCAATGGGAAAGCTATTGAATAGGTGACCAAAATAGGGTAACCAAGAATCATAGTTTAGGGAGTACTACAGTTGACAGGACTAGTCGGAACAATGGGATGTAGCCCTTATGTAATTGCGAAGGAAGAAAAGCCCATTCTGATAATGGATTACTAAGATTTCAAGTAACATCAAGTGCTTGGGTGAGTATCCTATAGCATGACCAAATGACTGAATAATTAGGCACTCATGCTCCTCAACCTGAATAAGATGATCAATGAGCAACTTCATCCAGTTGACCTGGGAGGACTTGCCAGAAAAGAAACTAGCCAAAGAAGTCGGCCTTACCAAAAGCATGGAAAAGTGAGATTGATGACAATGTTAGAAAGGTTGAGAAAGCAAAGACCAATAAAGGTAGAGATTCCTGATGGAATGAGTCTAGAGACATGGTTGTTAGCAATTCAGGGATTAATGAGGAATAGAAGATGAGTAACATCATAGAAGAGTGTACCGAAAAGGTAAGACTGGTGAGGTTTAAAACTATCACGTGTCATTGAGAGTCATACGTGACACCAAACCAGACGCAGTGGTTGGTGGAGACATTCCATAAGGAAATAGTAGATTGTAGGCCATCAATAATGGCTATTTTCAAGGATAAAAGCACATGACAACTAACTCACACCTAAAGTAATATCAAGTTAACCATATTTAACACAAGCAAGTTGGTAAGTGAAACAGTTCCACACACATCGATCCCACAAGAAGAAACCTTTTCACTAGTTATCCATGTCAAGCTCAAGGGAGTAAATATCAACAACTATGATTTCAAAGCGATTTGGGGTCTAGCAAGTCACGATCAAATAAGTAGATATAAAGAATGAATTGCATCTAAATCAAATAACACATAAACTAGAATAAAATTAACTATTAAGGTACCTGTGACTATAGGATTTGAGGCCTGAGCATCCTACCCTGCCAAGGTGAAAACTCGGGTAGTAGTCCTCTAACCGCTACCATGACCTTTACTGGATGACCCTCTGCTCCCACCTCTAGCAGTGGGCCCAGATACTGAGGGCCTAGAGGATGGGGCACTCCCTAATGTAATTACAGCCCTATCACCATTGGGTGAGGCTGAAGAATGAGGACAATCTTTCACCATATGGCCTATCTAATTGCAACCAAAACAAGCTCTAGTGACTCTTCTACAAACCCTCGAATGAACCTTTCCACAAGTTTGGCACAATCCTAATGCCTTATGTCTAACTGGAGCAAAAGGACCGAAACTAGATCCTCCAGAAGAAGGTTGGCTAGAGGTAGTAGCACTTGCGGGTCTCCCAAACTGGGGTATACTTGAACTTGTTGATCACTATCTCCCAGCATCCCCACTAAAACTTTGAGTTCTAGATTTCTTTCTAGAACCCACTTGAATTTCCCTATCCTGTTTTCTTTCTTTAAGCCTTACTTCCAATTCCACTACTCTATCATATACTTCCTCATACGCAGTGTTGTTGGAAAATGGTATGGTATTAAAATATTTGTTGTTTGAGCCCCTAGCAAACCTTAAAGCCTTAGCCGTTTCAATATAGATCAAATCTTTTGCAAATTGGGAGAGATATAGGAATTGGGGAGTGTATTTAGAAACGAACGATCCTCCTTGCCTCAAATTATAAAATTCTTGCATTTTCTCATACTACTGTCATTCAGGGAAAAATTGCTCCAAGAAAGTGATAAATGAGTAAAATGTCTATTATTATGATGATTATTGCCTCTTGATTGGTTATTAATTTGTGGTTTTGCCGTATTTTTTATCTTAGTTTAGTTTATTTGTTCTTGGTACTATTGTAGTTTGTATTTATTTTTTCAAGTTAGCAAAAGAGGCTTTAAAAGGAGGATGAAAGCTGAAGTTTGGAGCAAACTTGGACTAAGGAAAAGTTAGGAAAGAAACCATGAGAAGAACCCAAGTCAAACATAAAAGAAGCTAAAGAAATCCAAGAAGACAACACCGAGCATGACCTGGCCGTGTCCTGGGATATGGTCATGTTTGGTGCAATAGCCAGCACACATTCAGCAAGCTTCTAGCCCGAAACACGACCAACCTGTGTCCCGAAGCACAGTTGTGTTCCAAGCCCAAAATTTGTTATATAAGCTGATCTTGAGCAACTTGAAGACACAATTAGTCATTCATTAGTTTTCATTAATTAGAATTACTTAGATTATGAGTTTTTTAATCTTCTTGAGAGTTCTTTGAGTTCAATTTAGGATTCCTTCTTTGTTCTAAGTTCTTGCAGCAATCTTAGTTTACTTTCATCAAAGTTTTCTTTTACCTTCATCTTTTCTTTCTTTCTTTCTTTGTTTTAAACTTTATGCAATTATTTTCATTAATGAATATGGTTTTTATTTCTATCATGTCTGAGTAG